>JAMLFT010000268.1:0-48501 GCA_026544285.1 Pachyrhizus erosus
TATTTTGAATAAATAAAAGTTTTAAAATATAATTTATTAAAAAAATTATAAATAATTATATATTAGACTGGATTAAAATAAAAACAAAATAATCTTTAAAGGATCAAAATTTTAAAAAAAAATTTAAAGAATTAAAACAAATTTATTTTTCATGAAAAAAATTCAAGTTAGGTAAGAAAAGTCATAAGAGTCAATCATGATTATAAAAGTAAAATATATTTTTAATTTCTTAAAAATTCAAAAAATTAATTTTGATCATTATAAAAAATTTATTTATTTTTAATCTTTTTAATTTTTAATTTTTTGTTTTTTTATCTTTAAACACTCTTTTAAGTTGTTTTCATATTTTTATAAAATGTTATCTAAAATACTTCGAAGATTAAAAATGATATTTAAAATGGACATTTTAAAATTGAAGAGATTAGAAATTGATGAAAAAATTTAGAAAGATTAAAAAATAAATTTTTTAATTTTAAAAATCAATATTTTATTCTTTTTAATAATTAGCTTATAATTTTACTCCAATTTAATTAGTTAGCATATTAGTTTGAAGAACTATTTCTCTAATTAATACTATTCGCGTGGTTAGGATTTTTGTAAAGGTTGTTTCTTTTTTAGTTTTCTTTGGTACAAAAAGCAAGTAGTGAAAGTAAGCAACCAAGAAAGTGAAGGAGCAAAATTATTAATAAGACTACCCCTCTTAATTATTTGCGAATGACTATCAGTATCATATTTGGTGCCCATAAACGTTGACGTTGGTTGTAGTACCTATCTTCCTACCTCACGTTACAAATGACAGTTGGCAGATACCTAATATAATAATATTCACAGGTGAGATGCTAAAACGTGCTTATTTAGGTAGGTAACTAAGTTAATATCAATTTTATTTGATTAATTAAATTTTTTGTTTAATTAAAATAATTATATGATAAAAAAAATTTATTTTATTAATTTGGAGTGTTTTGGTCAAATTATTAGATAAGTTAAACAAATGCTTGAAAATTATTTTATTTGTTAAATATTTCACATTGATTAGAAATGAAATTAAAATAATGTACATAAGGAAATCTTTACCTTATAAGTAGGTTTTGTTAAGTTGAGTTAGACTTATACCTTACATTCAAAGATAATATCAAAGTTTATCTTAACAATTTGTTATTGAATTTATTATGTCATTTTTATCGGGTCATTGTCAAACCATTTACATATGTCTAGTTTTACAAATTTTATATTTAATATGTTTAATATTGTGTATTGGAGATATTACATTCATTATTGATGAGGACAAAATAGTATATATAAATAAGGATAAGGATGACAAAATAAAATTCTAATTTCATATTTCATAAAACTAACCTAAACTGACAAGTTTAATTAAAGAATATAAAATATATTAATAATTTAGTATAAATTTGACTCATAAATTTCCTATATATATATTAGAGGAATTTAATTTATAAAATAAGATAAGAATAATAATAATTATGTGTTTTAGGTTTTTAAGAACATTAAAAACTAAAAAGAAAGATACAAAGTGTAAATTCAAAGGTTAAACACTCAATAAAATTTATTTTAGCTTATGTGATAAATTCTTTATCCCTCTTATGAGGATTGGAACAAATAGCTAGCACATTAATTAATTAGGTAGAAAATAATTAAATAAAAAGAATGAGATGATGAATTCTAATAAGTTTAAGGAAAATTTTGGAAAATTAATTCAATTTGTTAACAAATTTAATGTTATTATCTAACTCAATCAACTTTCTTAAAGGTCAAAGGGTGCCAATTAGCTAAGGTAGTCTTATATTTAGGGAATGAAATTATGTGTGTGTGTATATATATAAGGGGGATCAAATTACTCTAATAGAGTTACTTCTCATTCTTACTATTTATTTTCTTAAAATGTAATAGTTGTAATGAATAATTAATTTTAATCAATAGATTTTAAGAGAATGAACGGTGAGGATGAATAATAACTTATTTCTCATTTCTAACTTATCATAAGTTAGAGCAAGCTAGCTGGTTAAACCATCTTTTGTGGGTTAAGCAAATCAGTCCAAGAAACAAAGTCTATTTTGTCATCCTTAAGTAAAAGACAATGATCATTTTACAAGTCAATTTTATAAAATTAAATTATATCATAATTCAAATTCTAACATTATCCACTCTCTCCCAACTTTTCTATAAGTGCATTCTTCCAAACTTGGGTTATTCACCTAACTAAATAAGGAAAATCAAGTCTTTCAGAGTGAGGTAGCCCCAAAAATGTTGAGTACATCGTTGTTTGCTCTCTTCCTACTTTCTGCCATTACCTCACACCCACCTTCAACCACTACCACTTATGTGTATGACACAGATGGTAAATGTGGTTCGAAATGGTGGCATGTACAGTACTATATGTTGCCAACGAAAACAAAAAGTGAGGGTGGAATAAAGGGAGCAGCAACTAGAAATGAAAGTTGCCATCTCGCCTTGTGCAATCTCCCAATAAGGACTCTAAGGGCATACCAATAAGGATTTCAAACCTATCCAATTCGCATTCACATCTCAAAATTACTTTCTGTGAAGATAACGTTCCCTTTTATAGTGGTCATGTGTGAATCCATTTCTTCTAAGAAAACTGTTGTCGAGGATCTACATAAAGGAGGGGGGTCTATTAAACTTACGAATAACGAAAGTAGTACGTTTCTTATTCTCCCCTTCGTTTCGCAAAATTTTTATAAGCTTGCGTTTTATGACATTGTCCTATGTTAACTTGAGATTTCTATCAACGGTGATGGAAACAGGCATTTGGTGTTGGGATACCACAATTAGGAGTAGCAAATCAATCAATTTATCCATATCCGTTCAATCCATCTATTACAAAAATAAAAAATAAAAATAGATTAAATCCAATTCATCCATTAATATTTTTTTATATATTTTATAAATGGTTAATTATCTTTCTATTATTTTTTTCAAAATTTAATAGATTCTCTAATCAATATTTAATAGATCAAAATTAATCTCATATTTTTTACATATTTAAATCATTCTTAAAATTTATAATTCAAAAATTGTTCAAAAGTTATATTTTAAAGTTTTTTTTATAAAAATGATTTTTTAATTATTCAAATTCTATAAAAAATTAAAATTTTTTAAAATATAAATTTAAAATTTATATTAAAAAAAACAAGATCAATTATCAAAATCAAATGAAACTTTTCTTTGTTGACCTTAATTGGGACAATTTTGGTTGACCTTAGTTAGACAATTTTTGTATAACATCATCTAGAGTTGTTTTTGGTTGACCTCGACTAGGGTTATTTTTTATTAATCTTATCAAAGTTATTTTCAATTGACATCTGTCAAGGATGTTTTTATTCAACCTTGATCAGGCCATTATTAGCTCACCGTCGGTCAAGGTTATTTCTAACTTACATTAACTAGGGATGTTTTCGTCTATTCTTGGTTGGGACATTATTTAGTCAACCTTGGCCATGGATTTTTTCAACCAACATTGAATGAAACATTATTTGATCAACTTTAGCAAATATTATTTTTAGTTGATCTCGACCAGAGTTATTTTCATTTGATATCAGTTGGTGATGTTTTCATCAAACCTTGGTTGCAACATTATTTGGTTGACCTTGGCCAAGGCTATATTTTTTATCAAATTTGACCAAGACATTTTTCAGTCACCTCAACCAAGGTTGTTTTCGGTCGATCTTAGCAATAGTTATTTTTATTTGACATTAATTAGATATGTTTTTGTTTGACCTTGACTAAGACATTATTCGGTCGACTTGACCGAGATTATTTTTTATCAACCTCAACTAGGGTTATTTTTTACCAACCTCGACTAGGGTTGTTTTCATTTGACCTGAACTATGACATTATTCAACCACTCTTGTCTAAGGCTATTTTTGGCCAACATTGACAATGACAATTTTCGGTCAACATTAGCTGTAGATGTTTTCAATTGATCTCAATTGAGATTGTTTTTGATTGACCTTGCCCAAGGCATCATTTGGTGTTGACTAAAAAAAGCACTTATTGAGGCCAATAAAAAACAACCTTAGCCAATGTTGGCTGAAAATAACCTTAGTCAAGGTCGGATAAAAATATATGTGGCTTATATTGGCTGAAAACAAATCTAGTTGAGATCGACTAAGAAAAGCCGTAGTCAAGGTCAACAAAAAACAACCCTAACCAAGATTGACAAAATAATGTCTTGATCCAGGTCAAACTAAAACATTCACGGTCAATGTTAGCTAAAAATAATTCCAATCGAAATCGACCAAAAATAGCCCTAATTGAGATCAATCAAATAATGTTTTATAAAGGTTAGCCGAAAACATCTCTAGCCATTATCGACTAAAAATAGTTCTGGTCGAGATCAATCCAAAATAGTCTTGGCTGAGGTTACCTGAAAATTATTGACTAAGGTCGGTTGAAAAATGTCTTGATTGAGGTTGTCCGAAAAAACTTTCTTAGTCAAGGTTGGCTGAAAACAATCTTAGTTGAAACTATATTTAGTCAAAATTTTAAATTTTTTAAAAATAAAAATATGTTATTTTTAAAACATTATTTTGTGAATGGATTGGATGTCCATCCCCATCCATAAAAAAAATATTAATGGCTAGATTAGATTAATTTTTTATTAAATGAATCATGCATGAATCAAATTAATTTTTTTAAAAAATAATAAATAAAAATGAATTAATGAATATTTTAATCCATGTGTTTTGTCACTTATAAACCGAATCCATTCATGTTTAAGTTTTAAAAGAGTTGCGCTATCTTCTTTTGCAGTGTTCGTGAAAAATCGTCCACTTTCTCCCGGTGATAGACGTGTGTAAGATGATGATAAATAAATATCTTGGTTGTAATTACTGCATGATTAGGTAAGCATGAGATTAATATGGTTGATTGATAAACATGTTTCTTAAATATATGATTAGGAATGAAATTTTCAATATGTTTTGGAAAAGTATAAAATACAAAAATGGTTTATTAAGTTATTTTGTGTTTTTAAGTTGGTTGTTTAATTTTTAAAAGTTTTAAAATCATTCTCTTCTTTATTTAATTAATGATGTGTTAATTCTTAAAAAAATTATGATTTCTTAATTATTCATAAAATTTAATTTTTACACTATTTTTATTATATTTATGATTACTTTTATTTCAAATATTATTGGATTTTCATAATTTTTATGTAAATAAATATAATAAAATAAGTTTATGTCTTGAATCAATAGAATAAAATTTAAATTTATATCCAAAAATTAAAACTAATATATTTTTAAAAAAATTAATGTATCATTAATAAAATAAATAAAGAGAATTTTTTTAACTTCTAAAAATTAAAAAACTAATTTAGAACCAAAACATAAGTTAAGGAACTATATTTTAGTCATTTAAAAATGTATCTATCGAAAGATATCATTTCCTTACATGAATATATTTAATGAGAATAATTAATCTTTAACTTTTTTTTATTGAAAGATATGTAAGAAAAAAAAATTAACTTGTACCATCTGAACAGCTGTTGGACCTATTTATATCTTGATACACATAGAAGAAGAGTAGAAGTTGAATTAGTGGTTGAAAGAAGAAGAAGGAAGAGAGAAATTGTGAGTTTGAATATTGTTTATAAAGAAAATAATTAAACAAACTTATACTTACCATTCACTGATAAAAAATATAAAAAAAAATGAGTAAAAGATTAAGATTCAACAAAAGTTGAAATGGAAATTTAACATAAATTCTGACAAGGATGGAGATATGCAATTATTCATGGTACTAATGCATGTTCCTAATTAGAGAGTTGTGCAGGTGCTTCTCTCAAACATGTGCAAGTTTCGGGCTAGACGATGACATAACACGAGATGTTTGATAAAATAAACACAACCTGTTATGCTTTGTTTTCCTAAATCATGTAACTTATATCTGACATAATCAAACACGCCCGAAGATGTTAGATTAATTCCTTTTAGATTTAAATTTGGGTCAAAAGTCACATTCGCTTAGATAAAAAAGAAAAGAAAGAAAGAATAGTCAATAAATATTGTTATCAATTATAAATGAGAATATATTTACTTAATTTTTTACAATAATTAATTTAATAGTTATACTAATTATATTTTTTGTTTTCTTCCGTGAAAAACGATATTTTTTGTTTGATTAATAATTAATTTTTTTATATTAATAATGTATAAATATTAATCTCTTATGAGTAAATAATATAGCATAAAAAATTTTTACATTATCAATTAATCACAGATCATTATTTATAATAAATTTATTAATTTTTATAATTAATATCTTAAAAATCATATTTTAAACTATGAATTTTGATAAATTGGTAGTGTAAAAATTTTAACAAAGATAAAGTATATAAATTGAACTCAGAACCAGTAATAATGTATATACTAACAGTGTGAAGGATTTTAAATGGAGAATAAAAATGTTATCTGCAATGTATGCCTAAATTTTCATAAATTATAATTGAAATAAATTTAAAATACAAATTTTCTATAAATCAAACTCTAGTATATATAATTTGTGCCTACCACGAAGGACATTGATAACACACGACACAACTATCATTTGAAGATTAATGAAAAATGTATAGTAATATGCACAAAAAATAACATTATAAATTGAAAAAAAAAATCTGTTTTTAACTTTTTAATGTCTTTTGCATCCTTCGATTGTCTCTAGACCGACCTCCCTCTATGGCCAATCACGTAAAATATTGACTAACTCGATTCGTGACACATGATGCATATCTTAATCTCCTAAGTACTCAATCATTATCCACTGAAGATCATGGAATATGATGTAATTATATTGTATCTTTGAGAATTACGAGGATCTAATCAAATCATTTATCATTTCATGAGACTAGTATGTAATCCACGTTACTTAGATACAAAACAAATTACACACTTAGATATTTTGGGTAGACAACTTCTAACCTAACTAAGAATGCCCATCCCAAAAACATCTTCAAATTTCATCAATTTGTTTAGTATTATAATCTTGTTAGATGAATTTTAAATATATTATGTCATGCTGGTAATGAATTTAAAATATATTATGTCAAGATGAATAATTTTATAATCTTATCTTTTGAAAATAAAAATTTACATGATATTCAAATGATCCAATAATCTTGTTAGTGTTTTAAAATTTTCAATTTTACCACGTAGATTCCAGTAATGTTAACGTTTCAGATTCCATAAGATTTTTGCCTACCTTTGTTTAAAGCTTTAATAACATCATGTAAGGTTGTTCGAAGTGAAGGGGACTTTCGTAGTATGATGGAATATATAAATTTGCACATGGCGTTACTTCACTTAGCTTCCATCCATCTTTTATTTTAATCTGAAAATGTAAAATCTTTTTATTTTTTTTGTACTTATATATACTTTACTCATATTTTAACATTTTACATAAAACTAAGTTAATATCAATATGAAAACATAATAATATCTATTATCGAGTAAAATATATCATAAAGGGATTAAACATTTTACATAAAATAACATTAGTATATAAATTATTATAGATAAACATTTTAAATAAATTAAAAAATAATATAAAATTTGGATATTTTTAATTAAGTTTTGTTATGCTCAATTTTATTACTAATACTTTGTCTAAATAGTTTTATTGCATGTGTTTTCTATAAAAATTGTATTTGGACATATCAATTTATAAATTATAATTATAATCATTAATATCAATTTAGAAGAATTAATTTAAAGATATTTGAAAAACATATATAATTTAGTATCACTTTTCAAGCAAATATTTCCCGTAAGACCCGTCTTTCCTAACATGTGAATAAGTTATTGAAATTTCCACTGTCTAAAAATGATTGATATTAATTTTTTATATAAATTAAAAAATAAATATTTTAAGAAATTAGTATTTATTAGAGAATAATTTTATTAAAATATCATTATTCTTTTTTTAATTTTAATAAATCTATTATTAAGTCTTTTAAGAAAATAATATTTATTAGAAAATACAATTAGAATATATGTTTTAATATTTTATTAAAAATTGAGAATATAAGTCAATATGAATTTTTTTCAATGTTAAAATATCAGTCAATTTGCTATGGAAGGAAGGAAAAATAAATTTAATTACCCATGGGAAGCTTAATTTAAAATGTGTGTATGTTTTCAATTTGGATTGTGCAAAAGTATTTTTCAAAACATATGATTGTTTAGCAAATTGACAATGTGAGAGTTCATAAGGGAAATGAGAAGGAAATGTTAAGCTTGAGTAATTAATTGGAATGAATTAATTATAATTAACTTCTAAAGATATTAAAGAATTTCTATTGATTTTGATTAAAATAGGTTAGTCATTTTAATTGGATTTTGGGATTCAAACACAAATAATAGGTTTGAGAGAGAAAGTGTTTTTTTTTATCCTCATAGAGATATTATAAAGATTTTTTGAGATGTAAAAGAGGAAGAAACACACAAGAAAAAGGACTGAATTGTGTGTTTGTATACTTAGAAACTTTTTTGCAAAACAATTTTTAACAACTTAAATAATAAGAACATCCAATGTTAAAAACATGAGGGAAAAATAAAAAGAAAAGCACACAACAATTTTACTAATCATAATACAAGTTACAAATATTCTATATAACATCTTCAATCCTTACAACAATGATAAAAAATCTTGATCATAAATATTCAAGTATTCTTTGATCATCAAACCTCTCTAGACTTTCATAAACAAATAAGTTTGTTTATACAATATCAAATATATAGAGTAAGGATATGAAAGTTTAGCATAATTACAGAAAACTTTACATAACAAAGGGTATGAAAATGTAAAGTTTATTTTAGATTGTCCAATAAATTATTCAAAATGTTCTAATTACTCCTTCAAACTTCAAGTCTTCCTTTTATATCTTTAGATAAAATATTTATTCAAAAAGAGAAGACTTGCTTCATATTTTCCTAGTTTGAGGTTGCATTAAATGCATAGGAAGATCTTCACATATAACTTTAAAACATGTCCCTAGGTGTAGGAAGAGAGAAAAAATAGTTATCTTGTCTTCTGATTGATTATATTAGAAGGTAAGCATAACTTCTAACACATGTTATTATTTTTCTTAACATGCATTCTTTTGTTTTCTATGATGAGTTAATAAAGATAAACAATATTTTGAAATTTTTCAAGTCATGTAATTTTATACGAAAGTTAAAAAAGATGATAATCAATTCTTTAAATAGTAAAAACAATTCATTATAATAATTATGAGTATTACATTATTTACAACAAATTAAACACTCTTAAATGGATAATCAATTAAAAATTTTAAAAATGAAAAAGATAATTTGTAAACAGATTTTTCACCTCCAATGAAGGATAATATGGTGATTTACCTTTTATGCAAGTAAAAAAATTAAAATGAAAAAATATTTAAAATGAATAATATATTTTTCTTAATATATAACAACGGAATAAAACTTTACATTAATATTATATATCATAAAGTTAGAAACTATACACATATTTTATTAGTATATAAATCATAATAGTTAAATGTATTTTGTTGAAAGATTAAAATATTTACATGAAAATTATATTAACATTTAAATTTTAAACTAAAAAAACGAAAATAGAGATATTAAATATTTTTCACAAAAACTATTAATATATGAATTATTGTGGTAGAAATTACAATTTAGTAAAATGTTCTTTAATATAAATTCATTTTTATACAAAAATGTTTTATTATTATTTTTAGTTTCATTATAACATTTAACAAAAAAATAGAAAATAAATAAAGATTATTTCGAAATAATTAATGATATTATATAATGACTGATAAAATATTTTCAATTTTATAATAATTAAAATATATTTAAATTGATTTTTTTAATAAAAATGTATAATTATGATTAATACATATTTAATTAAAAATAATTAAAATAACTATGATGAATATAGTTTATTTTAGTTCAAGTTAATTGATAATAGTAATATATATTCTACTTTAAATTTATATCATATTTAAATTAGATTATTTTAAATTAAGCTAAGTAATAGAATTGTATTTTCATAATGTAGTATTTAGAGAAAATGTCAATAAATTTTTTAACTATAACTGACATAGTATCAATCGGTAATTAAAGGGATATAAAATAGATAAGTAGAAAACTAATATTAGTCCATAGGTAATTAAAGGGGTATAAAATAGATAAGTAGAAAACTAATATTAGTCCATAAAAAAAACAATCTCTATAAATTATATATCTATTAGAAAACAAATCAAAAAGCTATTAGACAAATTAATCTATTGAAAGAAACTAACTAATAGACCAATATACTAACTATAAATATAGATAGTAAGAATAGCATAACATTTATAACAAATAAAATGATATAATCAAGGAATGAAATATTGTTTAGATTCACACAATCAACATTTTGATAAATGACATTGGAATTAATAACATTCAACTGCTATTTTTTTTTTCATATTTTATTTTAATATAATAATTAATTAAATTTTCAACCAATTAAATTTATTTGAGCAATACTAACAATATTTTCTTAAATACTTTTTATAATAATTTTTTATAATTAACTAAAATTTATAAAAAAATTACCAATTTTTATGGGTCTCATTTATTATTTAATAATTTTCACTCTTATTTTACGAACGTGAGATATCAAAATTAATAATTTTAATAAATTTGAACTAATTATAAAAAATGATAAAAAAATATTTTAAAAAATGTCATTAATATTTTTTTTATTTATATAGCATATTGTAATTCATAAATTTAATATTATTATACTTTATGATACAAATTGATATCTAGCACAAAATTTGTATTGATTTTAGTTTATAATTCTTATTTTAAATTTTTACAAATTTTTATATGTTAAAAAATTAAAATATTTTTAACATTGTTGACAAATTAGCATATATATTATACATGACATGCGTTGTTTGAATTTAAGTTTTAATTTTAATTTAAAAATATATAATTAATAAATACATTTCATAAAGAATATATTTTAATTATTTTATTATAACTAAGACCTCTCATTTTAGGTTGATTAAAGTATTATTTTATAATAATGATCTAAATTAGTATATTACTTAATACATAATTAATTTTTATTTCTCTTATTTATTATATTTTAAAAACCATAATCTATCATATATATAATTAATTATAAGTCCATAATAGATAATGATAATTAACAATTAAAATATTATATTTTATAATTCATATTTAAAATAAATAAATAAAATTTAATCATCAATAATTTTGAATATAATTCTAAAAATATTTATATAATGTTAAAAATAATTTATAAAAATATTAATAAATAATTTTTACTCATGTATATCACACTCTCTAGTAAGTAAAAAAATAAAAATAAATAAGAAGACGAGTATAATTCACTCAATTATGAATGAGATTGCAACAGACCCGTCGTATTGGACCACCATTACGATATTTGGTGGCCATGGCCATGGGCGTGGGTTATACTCATATTCTTCCCTGACATTATAAATCGATAGGTGTCACTTACTTAATATAATAATATTAATAGGTGACATGCCAAAAACGTGTCTATCCTCCTGCATAAAGTAAACTTAGGAGGTAAATAAGTTGCTTTTTATTTTATTTAATTAATTTAAAATTTGATTCAATTAAAAGATGAAAACTAATTATATAATAAAAAAATTATTTCACTAACTTGGAGTGTTTTGGTAAAGTCATCAGATAAATTAAACTAAGACTATAATAAAAATTATTATATTTTAATGTTATAGTATTTTTTTTCTTCCCTTCTCTTTCTCCTTCTTCACTATCAACTTCAAACTCACCTCGTCCTTTAATATGTTGTCGTTTAAATTGTCATTATCAGAACAACTTGGTGAATTGTTATAATGCCGGTATAATTTGGATCAATGTCGACCAATTACTGGCAAAAAAAAAAAAAAAGAAAAAAAAATCATAGAAGGAATTCATCTGCTAAAACATATAATAAAAATAATATCATATTATTAATAATAAATAAAAAGATTATTATCCATTTTACAACATAAAATATCAAAACAAAAATTTTAAAACATAATAAATCAAAATAAACAAAAATAAAAACATAATAAAGTAAAATATGATTTTATACTTAAGCTAGCACTGAAAAGTTATGTTATCCTCTCCCTGCAAGTACGTCTATAAATGGATTCTCCCAACTCAGGTTATTCACGAAACTGAATGAAGAAAATCAAGTCTTCCACAGTGAAGTACCCCAAGAAATGATGAGTAGAACGTTGTTTGTTCTCTTTCTACTTTGTGCCTTATCCTCATACCTACCTTCAAGCAATGCTAACTATGTGGTGGACACCGATGGTGATGCGGTTCGAAACGGTGGCACATACTTCATGTTGCCAGTGAAAACAGAAAGTGGCGGTGGAATAGAGGGAGCAGCAACTGGAAAAGAAAATTGCCCTCTCACTGTTGTGCAATCTCTCGATGAGAACTCGTTGGGCCTACCAATGACCATTTCAAGCCCAAACCCTTCATTTTATATCTCCGAAAACCTTAATTTAAGCATTCGGTTCTTTTCTGTGATGAATTGTGGATCCAGTCCTCCAGAGTGGACTGTTGTTATGGGTCTACCCGAAGGAAAAGCTGTTAAACTCACGGGTTACAGAAACACAGTGATTGGTTCGTTTCAAATTGAGAAAGGTTCACCTGATGATCGTAGCTATAAGCTTTTGTTCTGTGATTTTGAGATTGGTGAGTGTGGAGATGTTGGGATTTTTGTTGGTGATGATGGAAACCGGCGTTTGGTATTGGCTGAGAATAATCATTTCCTGTTTCAGCTTCAGAAGGGTACAGTAGCTACTGCACGAAGCACTAGCCGCTAGAAGTTAACCTACTTTCTCGTTGTCAGAGACTGTGTAAGATAACCATGAATAAATGGTTCGGTTGTAATTACCACAAGATTAAATAAAATAATCGAAGGTTGTGTCTTCAGTAAGTTTTTCGTGTTCATATTTCTAGAGCCACATTATTTTTTTTTTTAATTTAACTTTTATCCATAAACATAGTGTGTATGATTCACAGATGATTATATTTTGAAATATGTAGTTAGAGATTAAATTTTTAATGTGTGTATGAAAAAATATTTGTAAAAACATGTTAATTTTTAAATGAATATTTGAATTAATTTTCAATTTTTGATGAAAAGATACCTAGACAAAAAAGAAAATACAATAATTGGTTGTACTCTCTCAAAAGCTATTATTGGTTTGGTGTTTGTCTTAATACATGAACGAGATGAGCCAAGGACAACAATTACAGGAAAGAAACTGAAGGGAAATTTAATTTAATTTCTGACAAGGATGGAGATAAATATGCAATTATTCATGATACTACCTCTATTCTTCTCTCAAACATATTTCCAGGCTAGCTAGACTGTGACATAAGTGATGTTTGATAAAAAAAAGAGAAATAAAGAAACCCTGTTATGTTTCTTTCTCCTAAAACGTGTATATATTCTGGCATATAATCTAACACGTAACCTAAGATGTTAGATCAATTCATTTAAGATAGATTTAAATTGTAATCAAGTATTAAAATAAGGTGTACCCGACACAGGATTCCAATAACGATAATTACATCCAAAAAGTCTCCATAAAAGCACCTATACTCACCCACGGATAACATGATTTAATCAGAACAGCTTGTTCCCAAAAACACCCAAAAAACCCATACATATTACATTTTATGCCCCACCCATAACATGACAATACAGCCCTCCATCCAAAATCCGAAAGCCATATTAACATTTCCACGGGCCTATATCATAATACTGCAAACACATAACTAAATACTGCAATCACGTAGTTATGTGCTTCAAACATGCCAGTTACTCGATCTACATGCTAGTAAAACTGCTCCATTATCAGGATACCAAGCCAATTGCCCCAAAGTATTAGGCAAATTAAAAGCAAAGTAAAATTCAACTGTATAATTAAATATGGATCAAAAGTTACATCCTTTTAAAATACAGAAAAAAAAAGGAAAGAAAAGAAAGAACAATGATATTATTTTATTTCATGAGTAAATAGTTATACATTCACGGTCCACTAATTAGAAATCATCATGTTTGATAAAATTAATAATTTTTATAATAATTATTTTAAAAATTATACTAAATTATTAATGATGGTTTTTATTTGATTAATAATATACATTTTTTGCATCGACAACTAGCACGTAAATTAATCGATAGGCGATTGTTTCAACTTAATCTCTACAGTTTGCACTTTAAATATATAATAAAATTGTTTCTAGTAGGAGACATTTATGACATACAAAAAAAAATAAAAAATTACAATGTTATGTATAAAAAAATAGTATATAATTGACAATGTAATTAAATAAATTATACTGTCAATTAATAAAAATCTCTATAAATAATAAGTTAATATATTTTTACAATAAACATATTATTAAATCAAATTGAAACAATTCTAAACATATTTTAAATCGTCTTAAAAATGATATATATTTTATTTTTAAAATTTAAATTCATCAAAATCACTTTTAGCATAAACTAGTCTAACAGGTTGTGTTGAACGATGCTTATTCCTAATTTAAATTAATAATAAAAATTTTAGTCATCCTTATTATTTATATTTTTATTATAAAAATAAGTAGAATTTTGTTTAAAGCAGTAAAACTAATTTTTTGAAATTTTTGTTTTTTTTAGTAATTAAGAAATTTTGAATTTTTACTTACTAAAATGTGAAAATATAATTGTTTAGAATTTTTGGATTGTACCTACCAAATGTTAAAATGTTTATCTATAATAATTTAGATACTAGTGTTATTTTATATAAAATGTTTAACCCCAATATGATATGTTTTTTACTCTATAATTTAAATATTACTGGGCTTTCATCTAGATATTAGTATACTTTTATGTAAAATGTTAAAATGTGAGTATAGTATACAAAAGTACAAAAAATTAAAAAGATTTTACATTTTCATATTAAAATAAAAAGGATGGAAGGAAGCTATATATATATACCAACATACTATGGAACCTGAAATATTGGAATTGATGTGGTGTATTTGAAACATTTAAAACACTAACGTGATTATTGGATCATCTGCACATAATGTATATTCTTACTTTTTTAAAGATAAATTATAGCATTATTCCTTATCAAAAAAGTATAAGCCAATACCTAACAACAACATCTTGGTATTGGACAAGTTTAAAAACAATATGTCAACATATAGTAACTTCTAACATCGAGGTAGGTTCTAAGTTCTAACTTTTCAGGTGTTAAGAAAAGAGAATAAACTCTTAAACAATTCGCAATTATCTCTACAATTGAGCACATGCGATCAAGTGCCAGGTAATCTCTAGAAATGCCAAATATTTGGTAGTAGTGTTAAAAATAAAAGTGCTGAATCCCATGTCAAGCTTCATACAAGATAACTGAAACTCTGTGGTGATACTTTTTTGGTAGCAGTAATGGTTTTCATTTCTTCTGTGTCAGACAAGCTGCTCTCATCTGACCAGATTCTGTAGTAGATAGACGAATATATTTATTAGATGTAATATCCCAAATTTTATCTAATAGAAATTTATATTTGTTTGAGTTATTTTAAAAAAATTAATTAATTCAATTATTTAATCAAAATAACAATAATTTCTTAAAATAAAATTACCTGGTGGGGGTGGGGAGTTTGGACTAGAAATAAGAAATATGATAGTTAGTTTCGGCTTAAAAAATAAAAACAAAAATTTGTCAGAAGGGGGTGTGCATAACAGTAAAGGAAGTCTAACAAAAAATAGTAGACCAGCTACTATAGTTTAGGTAGTCGTGTTTTTTTTTTTTTTTTTTGCCCAAGCTGGAAGTCAAAATTTTCACAAATTTTTAGGCTCTTTTCTCTTTGTAACCCACCTAAAATCCACCCAAACTAAATAACCAATAAAAGAAAAAAAAGAAAAAAGTATGAGAGGAAAAGAGGGACAGAGAATCTAACCAAAAATCTTTCATGCAAATCGCTATGAAGATGGACACTTGCACATTAATGGGTATCCTCCCTAGCCTAGGTGTATCAAGTGTGTCCATTCTAACTTTAACTCTAACTCTATAAAAATATTAAAAAATATCTTAAACTAATAATTAATATAAGATATTTTTAAAGTTAATAATTTTAAAGATATGATCGTATAAAAATAACTAAATAAGATGTTTGGAATTTTGTTGAAATTTAGGATTTTTAATATTAATAAATAAATTATATTTTTTTATATATTTAATGTAGATTTAGATTGGACTGGGTTTGGTCAGGTTCAAGAATTCAAACTCGTGACCCAACTCAATCCACAAATATTAGATTCAATAAGATTGGATTGATTGAATTTGTGAGTTAGACATACTCATTTACATTTCTAATAATTAATATTATGAACTAAAAAAAAAATACTAAGATAATGTTAAAGTTTAAAACAAAAATAAAAATTTATAAAGACTAAAATCATAATTAAAGAAATTTAAAATATATTTAAGTCAATACCAAAAAGATTAGCTTATCCAAAAAAAAAAAAATGGAAGGTTAAACATGTTGATGCTAATTAACCCACTTCATTAGTTTCCTTGACCATTGATGGTAAAATCGTAAGAGTATTAAAGTGGGGAGACACATTTGTAGATACGGGTAGCAGAAAGGTTTAAATGAAGATTTGAAAGTCAATCTCACCCGTAAGGGTCTAATATTTCTCAATGTCCTTCGAGTTTTCACTTTATTGTCGACTAAAATATTTTAATTTAAATATATTTTTAATTTATGATAAATATTTAAATTTTTTATTTAGTCTTTATTAAAAAAATTATATTTGGTCTTTGATAAATTAAAAAAATTATTTTTAATTTATGTCATCAATTAAGGTTATGTTATATTGGTGGTAAAATACAAAATGAAATGTATCGGAATGTAATGCAGTGGAATTAAATGAATTAAAATATTATTTTATTATTTGGATAATTTATAATTGTATGACATAAATATTTATTTTTCTTATTTGGGAAGAGAATAGAGCAAAATAAATTATAACTATTTATTTCATTTACTACTCATAATTTAAAGTGACTTTATTTTTTATTTTTGATTTAAATATGTTTTTGATTTCTAATGATTTTTTGAATTTTTTATTTAATCTCTATTCTTTTGTTGGTTCCTAAAAATCTTATAAATTTTGCATTTGGTCCCTAAGAAAATTTTATTTTGTATTTCATCTTTGTCATTATGTGCCTTTGTTAAGTGATCCTTTAAATATTTTAAAATTTTCTTTTCATCCCTTATTTTTTTTTTTATCACAACTACAAGTATATTTTTCATTAGATGGAGATATCTCAAGTTAGAAAAGTCAATATTTTATTCTATTATTTAAAAGAAAAAACTAATAAAAGATCAAAATTTTAAAGACCTACTAAGCAAGAAGAAAAGGTAAACATTTAAAAACAAGAATGAAGAAATAAGAAAGAAACACACATACGTTGGACACGAGAATCATCATTCAAACATGAGTTATTGAACTAATAATGTAAAATATTTTATAGATTGAAGATAGAAAGTAAAAGAGAAATAAGAATATAAAAAAAAAATTTCTAGAAGATAAAAGAAGAATAAGAAAATTTTATAAAAGATATAGAAGGAGAAGACGATAAAAATAGAAAAAAAAATAAGAAGTTAAAAGATAGAAGAAGAAGAGGAAGAAGAAAGATATGAAAGAATAAGAAGGTAGGAGAATAAAAAATAATAAGATACAATAGTCAATAGATAATATTAAATTTTGGTTTCATCACATTCTGTCACATGCCACCCAAATTGAGAGAGGAGAAAAATAGTCATAAACAATATAATTGAACGAATCCCATTTCTTAATTTTTTCAATAGATTTCATCATAATTTGCAAAATTCAAACAATGGAATAAGATATCTTCCTATTTCATTTTCCTTCATCCCAACCCACTACTACCAATCCAAATCCAAATATATCTTAAGTGCGACCTGATAATTAAAAATTTTAAAAATGATTTATGATAGTTTCAAATTGTTACTCATTCAAAAGAAAGAGTGATATAATAAGAAAGTATGGGCCTTGGTGGGGGGATTTCAATGCAGGAAGGTGTAGGGATGAAAGAGTTGGAGTGAGGAGGGAATTAAGTGCAAATGTAACAAAAATGGAGGAGTTTAATAAATCCTTATAGAGTATAGAGGTGGTGGATATTTCAATGCTAGGTAGAAAAATTATTTGGTACAAGGAAGGAGGAATCACAAAGAGCAAGTTAGATAACATAGTGATATCTAAAAAATGATTGAATTTTTTTACCAACATATGCATAGTTTATTTTACCTTGAGACATTTCTAATCACTGTCCTCTCATTTTGAAACATAGAGAAAATATTGGAATCCAAAGCCATTTAAGGTGTTGAATGGGTGGTTATTGGATCATGACTTTCCTTTTTTTGTATGGAAAGAATATACTCTTCGTTATAGGTGCAAGGGTGGGGTACATTGAAATTCAACAAGAAACTGAAGTTAATGAAAAAGAAACTTAGATGGTGCAATACAGAGAAATTTGAGAATTTTGGAAAATATGTTAAAAAATATAGTGGAGAAAATTGTAGATTTGGATGTCATGGATGAACATGTTAGGTTGTTACAAGAAGATCTAGACAAAAGGAAGAATCTCTTAGGGGAATTTTTAGCAGCAAGAAAAAATGAATACTTGTTACATAAAACCCCAGGATGAGGTGGATTAAGGAAAAGAATAATATCTCAAAATTCTTTAATTCAATGATGAATTAGAGGAGAAGAATAAAACAACATACAAGGGATAGATATAGATGGCAAATGGGTGGAGGAACCAACTTTAGTGAAAAAAGAAGCAAATAAATTCTTTGGTCAGAGATTCAAAGAGAAAAGAGATATTGAGATTGGATTGCATAGGGTGCATTTTAATACAATCGGTGAGGAGGAGAACAGAAGGTTGACAACTTTGTTTTCAAAGGATGAAATAAAAGATGTAACATGGGAATGTGATGGGAACAAAAGTCCAGGCCCTTATGGATACAATTTCAAATTTATCAAATATTTTTGGGATATTGTAAAGGAAGATATAATCACGGTCTTGAGAAAGTTATACGTCCACGGGAAATTCCCAAGAAGGGTCAATGCCTTTTTTATTGGTCTTATCCCTAAAGTCGACAACCTAATGCAACTGGGTGATTTTAGGCCAATCTCCTTTATTGGATGTTTGTACTACACTATGGCAAAAGTTTTGGTATAAAGAATCAAAAGTATGATGGGGAAGATCATTCATGAAATCTAAATGACTTTTGTTGGTGGTAAGAATATTTTAGATGAGGTGGGTATAACAAATGAAATCATCGAGGAGGTAAGAAGGAAGAAAAAAATGGCAGTCATCTTTAAGGAAAACTTTGAAAAGGCATATGATTTGGTGAGGTGGAGGTTCTTATATTACATGATGGAAAGGATGTGATTGTCCAATAAGTGGATTTCTTGGATAGGGAGTTGTATAGAATCACCAACAACTTTTGCTAGCCCCTTTTCTCTTTATCATTGTGGCAGAAGGTCTAGGGATCTTGTAAGGAAAGTGGTAAGGATGAAGTTTTTTTTGAAGATATTAAATTAAGGGAGAAGCTCCAAATCCCTTTGTTATAATCTATGAATGGTGCTTTATTTTCTGGTGAACCATCGTTAAGAAACATCACTATGTTGAAAACCGTTTTAAGGTGATATGAAATAGCATTAGGGTTAAAAGTTAACTTTTATAAAAGCATGATTGGAGGGGCTGTAGTAGACCAAGCACTGATAGGAGTAATGGTTGGTATGTTAAATTGTAGAATCAAGTTCGTCCCTTATTCTTTTTTTGGGACTACCAGTGGGAGCAAATGCAAGCTAAATGGAAACTTGGAAGTTCGTGATCCAAAAACTGGAAAAGAGGTTAAATGGATGGAAAGTAAGTTTGTTTACTATGGTGGTAGAGTATGTCTCATACAATCAGTCCTTTCGAGCTTACCCCTCTCTTATATCTCCTGTTTTAAGATGTTAAAGAATGTGGTCAATTGTATAAATATATTACATAGAAACTTTTTTTGGGATGAATATGATATGGAAAGTAAAATGACATGGATTAGTTGGAAGACAACTTGTTCACAAAAGAGTAAGGGGGTTTGGGTATTAAAAGATCTAGAGTGTTTCAATTTAACAATGATGGGAAAATGGGCATGGAGGATGCTGACAGATGAAAATAGTATTTGGATTGAAGTGTTAAAAGCAAAATATGGTGATTCTAAATAAGCTATTTTTGGGTGAAGTAGGGGAAAGGTTCACTATGGTGGAGGGATCTAAAGAGGCAATGCAAATTTGGGAATAAGGATGGATGATTCTTGAAACAAATTCAGAGGAGAGTAGGTAATGGTGGTGAAACTAAATTATGGAATGATTATTGAATTGGAGATGAAAACTTGTGCTCCAAATTTCCAAGGCTATACTCAAATTTTGAACAGAAACATTCAATTGTAAAAAGGCTGAGACAGTAGGTGGGGATGAGAATAAGTAGAACTTAACTTGGAGATAACCCTAGTTTGCATGTATGTTGGAAAATATGCTACAGTAATTGGAAGGTACAAAACTAAATAACGGGGAAAAAGGCTCATTTTTGTGAAAAAATGACACAACAAAAGGTTATGTGGTGAACTCGATATTTAGAGGGATTGTTAAGAATGGAAGGTAAACAATGACTAATCTGGATGAGAATATGTTATCATGCTTATGGAAACTAAAGATCTCGTCAAAATGGTTTTTACTCAGAAGGCCATACATAACAAAATTCAAACAAAAAAGAACTTATTGTATATAAATATAACGTTGTAACAGGATGATTTTTTTTTTTTTTGTGCTTTTTATCATTTGGGGATAATAAATACAACTCATCTATTATTCTCATGCAGTTTCTCCTATGCAGTATGGATGCAAGTATAAGGATGGTTAGGATGTACTGCTGTCCTTCAACAACATGACTTCTAAGTACATTTTTGGCAACATTACGGTGGTGTGTTGGGGTCTAAAAGAAGAATGGAGTCGTGAACTATTTGGATAACTGTCATTTGAGGCATTCGGAAGCTTAGGAATGAAATCATTTTCAATGAAAAGACTCTGGAGTTAGAAAATTTGATTGATCATATAAAGCTATCCATCTGGAGTTGGTTAAAAGCAAATTCAAGAGGGTTCATAGCATCGTTCAATGAACGGTTGAATCAACCTACACTGTATTTCTTGATTTTCGTATTGAATGACAAACTTGGCATGTGGATTTGTTGCTGGCCTGATGCATCAAAGAGATACAAAATGATAATATGGTGGAGCACGCGAATATTAAAGGAAAATGAAAACCATGTTTTAGGAGGACAAGAATTATAGACTGATCATATGATGATTGCACCAGGTTATGACATTATTCTTAGCTCAACTCAATGGTGCAAGTACCTGGATACGTCAAAGGGTCACCAGAGTATTCTTTACAAAATATATAGCAAATGAAGATGCATAATTGATTATAGTTAAGGGATTTAGACGCGTTCTGTTTTTATTCATGGCTTGTATAGATGTGACTGTGCTTCGGATATTTGTACTTTTAGAATGCCAATTGTTATGTGTTCTTTTTGGATCTTTGAATGTCCGCGGGTTGGTACCCCTTGTACCACATAAATATACATTTCTTTTGCTGATAAAAAAACTACAATTTCAATTTTGAGATTGCTAGAACCAATTTTTCTTTATTATAAAAATAAAAACCTAAAGCATCTTCATTTTCTTTACCTCACCTATCCCAAAGGCAAATAAGAATTTTCACAAAACTCTAATCTCATACGACATACTCCTAGCTGTCAGCTTTGATTGTTTTATAGATGAATAAAGGAGGCATTGATTGCTCTGGGTGAGAAGGGAAACTCGTGAAGATCACGGCTTTCGTACAAGTTATCTGAAATCGCGAAGAAGGGGAAAAAGGAAAGCGCGACCAAGGAGACGAAGGCCAACACAAAGAAGTAATCGCGTCCGAAACGAATCAAAACCAACACTGTCACTACTCTTAAAGCTAGTTGTGCGGTGCAAAACGCGACAAGTCCGCTCTGTGCAGTGGCGGGGACATCAGGCTCACCGTGGTCGAGAGGTTAGCAAAACCGTTCTTGCGTAACAAGAGCCGCTTCTTCGCCAAAAAACTTCGTTGTTACAATGACCTTTCTCACTTCGTTGAGATCAGTGATTGTGACAATGACAAAGTTTATGTCGAGGTTGTCATTTTGATGCACTGCAAGGATCTCAAGACCAGGTTGTGCTCCATAGGCAAAGTGGTTCCTAAAATTTTGAGCTTGCTCAAGGTATGTTGCGCTCCATGATGCATTGCATCAGGCTGTCATTGGTTTTATTTTTTATTTTTTTTCCCTTTTTTGTATTTTTTTATTATTTTAAATGAATACTAATGGTTTTAAAATAACTAGAAATTTTATTTTTAAACTTTATTTGACACATTATTACTTAACTGACGATAGAAACCAAGAATAATTTTTTTTATTTTATTAGAAATCAATAACAAAAATAGTTAATATAGATCAAATATAAAATTTGAATATTTATTAGAGATCAAAAATATATTTAAGTTAATATCTTTTTTGTTTATTATATTTTTTATTTTTTTTATTTTAGTCATTTATGTTTTAATGTTTTCAATTTTGTTTTTTATGTTTTTAAATATACTTATTTTTATCATATCTAATTCTAAAATGAATTTTTTTAAAGATATAAAGAATTAAATCAAGAATTTTAAAATATAATGGATGAAATCAGAAATTTTAAAATATAAAAGACTAAAATAGAAAATTTAAAACATAAAATATCAAAATGTAAAAATTTAAATGACCAAAATGATATTTTAACATTTTTTAATTATTTTGACATTTTTAAATGTAATTAAAATATAAGCAATATAAAAAATATTGTCATATTTTTTAGCATTTTAATGTTACTATTTTTCGTGTTTGAATAATTTGTCTCGAATTAGATAATTTTTTTAAAAAAAATTTTAGTTCAAAAAAATAATTAATTTTAAATTTTTTTGTCAAATCCATATTAAGTATGTTTCTTATCAAATTTATATAGGAATACAACTGTTTATAATTTGAAGTTTATAAAATTAAATTGATAAAATTAATTCATTAATTAAGTATTTGTTAAAAAATAAATACTAGATTCAAATCTTTAAAATAAGGTTTTGGATTGGAGTTTTGTCAATTAACAAAACATGATTGAAAGAGAAAATATTACTAAAGGTGGTCGAGTTTTATGATTAAAATTAGTTATTAATAAAGTTAGTGGATATTTTATATTAATGTATAATGACAAAAAATATTTTTAAAATAATTAATAAGAAAATATGACAATATTTTTTATACTATTGATATTTTTAATTATAGTTTTATAATAAAAATATCATTAAAAAATTAAAATATCATTTTAATTCTTTATGTTTTTATATTTTTTTATTTTAGTTTTTTATCTTTTAAAATTCTTAATTTTATATTTTATGTTTTTAAATAAACTCAATTTAGTCTTATATGTGACGAAAAAGACTAAAGTTTATCAATTAAAAAATATAAAGAATAAATTGATAATTTTAAAATAGAAAATATCAAAATAAAAAAATGCAAAAATATAATAGACAAAAAAATATTTTAATTTTTTATTATTTGTTGTATGGGAAATCATTGCTTATGCAAAAGTTATTGATATTGTTCTTGATTCTATACCAACATGCAACATTGCAACCTTTGATGTAATACTTATGAACAATGAATATGTTTTTTTTTATTTTATTGCATTTTCAAATGGAGAGTACAATGTCTCTAAATAGTCTTATAATAGATTTCTCAAATTCACATTTGTTTCCTGATAACTACTATGCTATAAATGACATTCAAAATTAAAAATATATTATAAATGATATTTAAAACTAGAATTAAAAGTAATTATTCTTGGTCATTTAAATTTTTGTTTGCTGAAAACAAAACTGATGGTTTTGAGTTTAATGTTTAACAAATTCCTCCCTTAAAAGCAAACTTTTTTATCCTTCATTCCAATAATCTCCTTCAAGTTTTCACACAAAATTGTTGGCAGAGGCTTTGTAAAAATGTTTGCTACTTGGTCATGACTTGCAACATGCATTACTTTTACTTCTCCATTCATCACATGTTCCCTAATAAAATGAAAATGGGCTTCAATATGCTTACTTCTCTCATGATGAACCACATTCTTTGCTAATTCAATAGTTGATTTGTTGCCGACTCGTATTTCAATTGCCTCAAGTTGTTGTAGATTTAACTCACATAGTAATTTCTTAGCCATATTGTGTGACACACACCAAGATGTTGCAACATATTCTGTCTCACATGTTGACAAAGTTACGATTGGTTGTTTCTTTGAGAGCCATGTGAATGTTGTATTCCCCATGTAAAACACATATCCTGTTGTACTTTTTCGATTATCTACATCTCCACACCAATCACTATAAGAGTTTCCTACCAACTTAAATTCAGTTGTCTTTGAGTAGAGTAGCCCGAGTGATTATGTTCATCAAACATATCGAAGAATTCTTTTAATAACTTTTAGGTGTGAGCGTCTTGGATCCTCCATATATCAACTTACTATACCAACACTACACATAATGTTCAACCTTGTACATGTGAGATACTGTAGACTCCCTACTAAACTGCGGTATTCATTTGCATTCACTTGGTCTCCTCCCTTAAATTTAGAGAGTTTCATACCAAGCTCCATTGGTGTTGTTAATGGATTACAATCTCCCATCTTGCTTTTCTTTAAAAGATCCTTTGCATATGCTTCTTGTGACACAAAAATTCCAAAATCTTCTTGTCTGATCTCAAGGCCAAGAAAATACTTCATCAATCCTAAGTTTGTCATTTCAAACTCTTGTGTCATAGTGTTTTTAAAATCTTAAACTATTTTCTCATTATTCCCCATAAAAATGAGATCATCAACATAAAGAGCAACAAGAAGTAAATTACCTTCTTTCTTTACGTATAATGCATGCTCATAAGGACATTGTAAGAATTTATTCCTTTTGAAGTAAGTATCGATTTGGGTGTTCCATGCTCGGGGTGCTTGTTTTAACCCATAGAGTGTTTTCTTTAGCTTCAACACTTTGCTATCTTTTTCATGCTCTACGTAGTCTTCTTCTTCAAGGACTTTATTTAAAAATGTGGATTTCATATCCATTTGATAGATTGGCCACTCAAGTTATGTAGCAAGAGATAAAAGAAGTCGAATTGTCTCCATTCTTACAACTGGAGCAAAAACTTCATCATAATCCATTCCTATCTTTTGTTTGTAACCTTCTGTAACTAGGCGTGCCTTGTACGTTTCAATCTCCCCTTGAGCATTCATCTTTTTCTTGTATACCCA
The DNA here is from genome assembly GCA_026544285.1 of Pachyrhizus erosus. Lineage (NCBI taxonomy): Eukaryota > Viridiplantae > Streptophyta > Magnoliopsida > Fabales > Fabaceae > Pachyrhizus > Pachyrhizus erosus. The sequence continues at coordinate 25,585 of JAMLFT010000268.1, forward strand.
TTTTACACCTATGAGTTTATATTCTTTTGACAAGTCTACTAAATCCCACGTTTCATTTTTTTCAATTGCTTTTATCTCTTCATCCATTGCAGTTTTTCATTTCTTGTCTCTTATTGCTTCCTCAAATATAATGATCTCTGGGTTTACCAATAAGCAAATCAAATGTACTTCATCAGTTGAGTCGTATAGATCTTGTAGGTTTTGCATCTTAGGTTGGTGTGGCTCTTCTTCTTCTTCATCATGATTTGGAGTATTTATTGGTGCAACACTTAATGACTCTTCTTGTTTTGCCTCTAGTTGATTCTTCCAGTCCCATGTGCTTTCTTCAATCACTTGTATGTCTCGATTCATAATCACCTTTTTGTCAATTGGTGAAACAACTTAAAAGCCTTTGTCTTCTCATCATACCCAATAAACATATATTTCTTACTTTTATCATCAAGTTTGGTTCTTCTTTGGTCTGGTACATTTGCATAGGCCATACTATCGAAAACACTTTAAGGTGTGATACAGTTGGTTTATGATCGCTTCAGGCTTCTTGCAGTGTTTGATTTACCAATTTTTCATGCGGACATCGATTTTGCACATACACAACACATTGCACTCCTTTCGCCCAAAATTCCTTTGGCATGATTTTGCTCTTCAACATTGATTGAACCATATCAAGTATCATTTGATTTTTCCTTTCTGCGACGCCATTTTTTTGAGGTGAATATGGTGTTGTCAAGAATCTTTTGATACCTTGTTCCTCACAATAGTTTTTGAAAGCGGCTGACATGTATTCTCTGCCTCTGTTCGACCATAAAGCCTTGATATATAAATTGGTTGTCTTCTCCACCATCACCTTGAATTTTTTGAACACCTTAAATGCTTCTGATTTTTATTTCAAAAAATAAACCTAAGTCTTCCTTGTATAGTCGTTAATGTAAATAATGAAATACCTCTTATCACTAAAAGACTTGGGAGTGATTGGACCACATATGTCAGTATGAATAAGCTCGAGAGGACTCCTTGCACGATATTCTGCCTTCTTTTGAAACTTTGTCCTTGCTTGTTTACCAAGTACACAACCGACACAAAATTTCTTGATGTAGTCCATGTTTGGTAACCTATGGACCATTTTCTTGTTTGCTAACTCTTTTAGCATGCCATAATGTAAGTGTCCAAATCATAAATGCCATAACCATGCTTTGTCCTCCATGTTGACTTGTAAACACCTCTCTTGCATATTCTTTAACTTGAGTTTGACATTCAATTCTTCGCCATCCCCACTTATGCAAGCACTCGTCCATTTTTGTCCTTCAAGTGCAACATTCGGTCTTTCCTGATAACCGAACAACCTTTCTCCAATAATTGTTCCATACTAAGAATATTACTTTTCAAGTTAGGTACATAATAAACATCCTCCATTAAACCTTCTTTTCTGTCCTTTTGGGAAAAACATATTTTTCTTTGCCCTTTGACTAGAACTTTCGTTGAGTCTCCAAAAGACACATGTTCATCTTCGATCTCTTGTATATCAACAAAAAGGTGTTTATGCTTGCACATATGATTACTAGCACTAGTGTCCAAATACCATACTATGTAACTATCTAGAGTGATGTCTTCATTTTCCATTATGAGATTTCCTTCATCTTTTATCTCATCTTCGTCGACTAAATTGGTTTTTTCTTCCACTTTCTTCTCGGCATAGCAATCCTTTGCATAATATCCATATTTTTCACAGTTGTAACATTCAACATTTGGACTATTTGAATGACCACCTCTTCCACGACCGCGGCCTCATCCATGCTAGTTTTGTTGGTTCATTTGTCCTTTCTCTTCATTGTTGTTTCCATGAACACGACCTCTGTTGCGACCAAAATCGCGACCTCCATGTCCACATCTTCTTCTTTGGTTATGTTACGCATATATCACTTTGTTTTCCTTGATAGTCATCTTTATTTGTAAGGCTTCCTCCAATACTTCTTGTTTCTTTTTCTTCTTTCGTTGTTCATGTGCTTCAAGAGAACTCGCGAGATAATCAACGATCATTTCTTCCAAATTTCTTGACTCCTCGATTGCACATACAACATTTTTAAAGTCAGCAGTCAATGATCGAAGAATTTTCTCCACAACCCTTGCATCAGTAACAGTTTCTCCATTGTGTTTGAGTTGATTGGCTACCATTTTCACACGAGTAATGTAACCAAATACATCTTCCAAACCCTTCATCTTCATGACCTCCAACTCACCCTTGTAGAGTTTGAAGACGCATTTGTTTAACTTGGTCGGCACCCTTAAACACTTTTTTCAAAATGTCCCACCCTTCCTTTGAAGTTGATGCACCAAAAATCTTCTCAAAAATTGACTCATCAACAACTTGATACAACATGTACAAAGCAGCCTTATCTATCAATTGTGTCTCTTTCAATGTTTTGTTTTGGGCTGCCGAGTATCCTATGGTATTTTGCGATTCTTGAAAACCTTCTTGAACCATCTCCCAAGCATCTTGATATCCAAAAAAGGCTTTCATTTAGATATTCCAATTGTCGTAGTTTGTTGTCTTTGTTCAGGACAGTAGCAGATTATTGGTTACACTGGCCATATATCTGATGCCAAATTGTGAACAGAGAGTATAATTTTTATTTTATTTTATTGCATTTTCAAATGGAAAGTACAATGTCTGTAAATAGTCTTACAATAGACTTCTCAAATTCACATTTGTTTCTTAATAATTGCTACGTTATAAATGACATTCAAAATTAGAAATATGCTATAAATGATATTTAAAACTAGAATTAAAAATAATTATTCTTGGCCATTCGAATTCCTGCTTGTTGAAAACAAAATTGATGGTTTTGAGTTTAATGTTTAACAATACTCGCTTATTCAGTTCATGCATGGCTACTAAATTTTCTCACCAACCTCAAGTGAATCCAATAATCAACTAATTCTAGATCATATAACTATTCAAAAATTCGATGAAGGAAAGCTAGTAAGCACACGTATTTCAATTTTTTATGGCCACAAAAAATTTAGCACTTGAACCCTATCTAGTTAACCTTCTTTATTTACATTATTTCTTGAAGAGATTTATGTTTTTATCTCTTACATTTGATCTAATGTGACTTTGGGTCTTTGTTAAAGAAAAGACTTAAATAACATTTGGTCGTTGTATAACGGATTATTAATTTTAGTTTTTTTTTTTTAAATTAGCTATTTAAAGTTTTAAACTTTTTTATTTTGATTCTTGTTGTCAAGAAATAGTGTTACATGATGTCATAACGTTGATAACTTATTGATTTGTTACGTTATTTTTTAATCAAATTCTCATCTGTTAAAAAAAATTAATAACGTCAAATTAATTGATAAAAAGTTTAAAAATATAATTTACAAAAGGAATACATGTAATTATCCTTTTATTTTTTATATGACATGATAATTTAATAGATTATTAATATTATTATTATATTATCAATTGATATTATTATTTGATAATATATACTAAAATAAAATATTTTAAATCTTTAAAGAACTAAAAAAAATGTACTAAAAAAAATCCTATAGAACCATATTTAAAACCTAAAGAAAATAATAACAAGCAAACCTTTGATTATGGATCATGGTAAACATTCCATATAGATTATCATTTCTTTTCTGTTTGCTTATTTATTTTGTCTAATGTTTTAAGCACAATAATATGGCTATTTAGCATGTGCCGAGAGGACTACCGATGGTAAATTTTGTAATTTCAGTAAGATATCAAACAAGCAACTGATGTAAATGCCCTGTAACAAATTTTATCTGTCATGCTTTCTCTATCTCTACGCTACTCACCAAAGTTGGCTACTCTACATGAACAGATATATTAATAACTAACTGAATATACAGAATTAAAAATTACTACAGATAATTAGTTTTGTAAGGTTAAATCAAGTATTTAGTATTGATTTTGAGTTCTTTGTTTTCTGTTTTTTCTTTTAATTAGGAAGATGATAACATATATAATGACTATGAGAATTTGATTAAGAGTGATGGAGTAATTCAAATACGTGAAAGACAGCAGTCTAGTGGCCCGGATGGGAAAAAAAGTTAAAAAGATGATAGTGTAAAACAAAGTTATGCATTGATATTTTTATACTATCATCGTATATTATAAGTTTGTTGATATTTATAATAATTAATTTAAAAATTATGTCAACAATAATTTATAATTAAATGATTGTATAAAATTATCTTACACTAATAATATATGATCATTAAACTCTAAAAAAATTATAAAAATATTATTATATTTTTTTTACATTGATTATTTAACAACCAATATAGATTTGACAATGTAAAAGTCATTTTTGTAGTACTCCCTCAGGGCTATTTTCTATGCAAAAATATATATTGTACACTTATTAAAAAAATCAAATAGTTGCATTAAATTTTACTAATCTCACATTATTTTTCTTAAATTTTTCTTTTTATTTATTACACAGAAAAATGTAAAAATATTCAAAAAAATTTGTTGACCATTAAATTTTTTAATAGATGATATTTTTCCAATCAATATGTTACAATCAAAGAGTTGTGCATTGAATTTTTTATGAATTTAAAATTGAACTTAATCAATTATAGTGAAATGGAGACTTGATAACATTAATAAAAGAGGATTGTTAAAAATAAATTTTAAATTAAATAAAAGACATTTTGAAAATAACATCAATAATTAGGATAAAAATAATTAAAATTTACTTATAAAAGTTACCAAAAACCATAACCTTATTTTGCTTATAAAAAAGATCGAAGGAAATGATGCTTATTAGGAATACAAGGATAGAAACTTTTTAGGAAATCTTCATCATATTATATGGAGCAAATTAAACACCGGATTAAATATAGTACAAAATAAACTTAATACCATATTCAATCAAAAACTTTGAAACATTAAATATACGAGCCTTAAACATTTATATATTGTTGAACTTTCGCATTATTACTAAATAACTTCAAGCACCTAATTTGGTTCAACCCGCAAATTATATGGAACAAATTAAACACCGGATTAAATATTAATATAAGTAACGCTATGCAGGAATAGCGAGTTAAATATGTTTGTCTTAATTAACTCACTTCACTAATTCCCTTGACCATTGGTGGGTAGAAGTAATAAAGCGGGGAGATAGATTGGCAGGTACGGGTAATAAAGAGGCTTAAATAAAGATTTGAAAGTCAATCAATCTCACCCACCTCAAACTACAAGATCCAACCTCTCTCAATCTGTCTCAAGTTTTCTTCACATCATTGTTTGTTTATGGGAATTACTTCTGCAAAATTTGTTGCTGTTGTTCTTGATTCCTGGTTAACATCCAAATTTCAACCCTTGAAGGCAGTACTCACTTTTTCAGTTCGTTCATGGGTACTAAATTTCCTCACCATTCTCAAAGCCAAATATAAGATTCCATCAACCTAAACCATATGAAATAATACCATAAGAAACTATCATGTCTACATAAGAATTGTCTTTTCTAAAATTGTGAAAGCATTTGAAATTAAATGTGCAAGTTCAAGCTATACAATTTAATCATATAATCTTTAAGTTTCCAAGGAATCAAATTAATATTGTTAAAAGTGTTGTACCAGGCAAGAATCTAAAAGAGGATTGATTAGATTTTCTTAAAAAATTTAATATTTTTTCTTAAGATATTTAATTTGGAAAATATAATTCATTTGAATCTAGGTTTTCTTCAAAAATGAATTTAGACAATATTATTTTCAGAAACACCAATTAATTCAATTCACAAAAATCTTAGTTTGATACAATTATGAATTACTAAGAACCATATTTGAAATCAAATATTAAAGATTAAGAAAGAGAGAATCTATGAACAATAGATGTATACTAGTTTAGTCCAATGAGGATCTACATTCAATTGATATATATAACACTACACCTTACACAATAGAATAGGTATGATACAAACACTATGCATATACAAAAAATTCTATAGCTACAATCTTTTTTCCTTAAACCCTACAAGAAAAAAAAAATAAAAAGTTGAAACCCTATCAACACAATCACTAGAAACCCTATCCAAGATTAAACTACAACATTATAAAAATCAATAAAAGGATTGAATACACCTTGAGTATAGATAGGGAAATCTTCAAGCACTTGAAATAATTATCAACTCATGATCCTTGAACTCTTTTAGACTTCCATAAGAGAATACAAAAACTCCTTTCTCTTAGCTCTCTTGAGAATATTTTTTTAAAAATCTTTTTTGCAAAAGAGCCACACACAAAGAATATAAGGTAGGATTTTTATAAATTTTAATATTTAAAATAGATTTAATCAATTAAATAAACATATAATTAATTAAACTTGTTCAAAGCAGTCTTATCTTGCATACCTAGATCATGGTAATCAATAAAATAATCATGTAATCGTTTATCCCAATAAATTAAAGAGTTCTTTAAGAATTTTGGAATCAATGTAATTGATTACTAACTGTGGTAATCGATTATCTTGCCAGATAAATAGCTCCTTAAAGATTTTGAAAACAATGTAATTGATTATAGATTGTTTAATCGATTATTTTGTCAAACAAATAACTCTTTTTAATGAAACAAGCTTTTTAATTGATTGCATAAACTGGTAGTCCATTAATTCGCGGGACAAAGTCTTTTCTTCTTCAAAGAAGGCTTTTATAATCATTTACAATATACTATAATTGATTAACTAAATATACATAAGCTTTATTCCATTAAAAACAAGTTCTAAGTCTTTCTAATACTATCCTATGCAATAGATTAAACTTGCTTCAAAATCTTGGATCAAAACATTTCAAGAATACACTTGATCATTTTCTAAGCATGTACACCATAAATTTCTTATACTGCACACACATACCTAGATCTATTAACATCTAATACAATGAGACACCTTTAAAAAAGTGTTTGACATGCAAAATGATAAAAACCAAAACTAATTCCTAGGTCATGAGCTTAGTCTTTAATAAACAAAAAGCCTTGATGTATAACAAACAATTAATCACACTTGAGCCACAAATTAGGGATTTTGAATAAAACAAAAATTAACAATATGATCAATTTTACTTAATTTTAAAAATAAAGAGACTTAATTGATTTGATACAAAAAAAATTAGAAGATCATAGTTGTACACAATTTAAACTAAAGGAATGAAAAAAATTAATTAAACATAAATAAAAAGAATTATTTTTCACATGAATAAATTTAAATTACTAACTGTTTTGGCATATGAAATTTTTAAGAGTTTCACATTGTTTCCCATTTAATAAGTATTTACTTAAATGAAATATAATTATTCTTTGGACATGCATGTTAAAAATATGAGAAGTTTAGCAATAAAAAAAATTATTTGACTTGTGTATATGCATATTATTAATAAATCTTAATGAGGCTTTTAAACACTAGAAGATTTTTACCAATGAGCTACAAAAATGTCATATAAGTGAATCTGACATTATCTTTAACCCAAAATCTAAGATATTTGGTTTGTGAGTCTTCCTCACTTATATGCTACTTAACTTGCTTATTCTTACCCAATGTGAAAATTTACATTCATACTTATACTCTAATAATCTCCCCCTTAAGTATGAGTCTTTTCCACATCTTAGAATCCCCTTATGTATGAGTCTTTTCCACATTTTAGAATCCCTTAAGTATGAGTCTTTTCCACATTTTAGAATCCCCTTAAGTATGAGTCTTTTCCACATTTTAGAATCCCCTTAAGCGAAAGTCTTTCTCCATCCACTAGTATCCAATGATGGTCCTTAAAACTTAGTCTAAAATGTTCTAGATATTTGCATTGATTGCTAAATCCTTGCACCACCATTAAGACTTGCATTGCTTGCTAAGCCCTTATGTCGTTGTTAGTCCCTCTAGAGTTTACTCATCACCATCAATATGCACCTGATTAGTGGTGTAAACGAGTTGCACCCAACCTGCGAACTCTCTAAACCCTACAAATTTTTGTGGGTTGGGTTTATTTTAGTGATCCCAATTAAAATTGGTTGAGTCATGGGTTTGAAATGTTAGATTTAACCAAATCCAATCCAACTCGAATATACATTAAATATATATAAAAAAATACTATTTTTCTACTACTATAGAAAATCCTAAAGGCCTAAATTTAAAGTAAACTTAAATAGACTCACCCGTTCTCACAACCACAATAAAGGCAGAGAAAGTTTCTAACTAAAACCCTAATGTCATAAACATCATTGTTCACATAGTTGCTTATCAACACCTTGGTTTATCATATGAATACAAGTTAAATCTTTATGGTTTATCATATGAATATAATAGATAGTTGTGTGTGAATTTCTTTCTTTGACCTTATTCAAAGATTAACTGTAAAACAAATTTTGAAACTATCACATATTGATTTTGAGTTTGAGACACTTTTTTTTTTTCAAGAGTTAAAAGTTGGCAATTTTTTTAATGACTCAACTCGATAAACTAAATGGATTCAAAAGTTAACTAAAATCAACCTAACGCAAGTCATATACACTCGTACCTTTGTGATTTGCATTGTCGTTATCCAACGAGATTCACTACCTAACCCCCATATTGCAATGAAGACTTTTGATATCCATATATGAATTCATCACCTAAAAGACTTTCAATAGTAGAGATTCTCATGCCTAGATCCACCACTAATTTCATTATACTTGTGTAAGACAATCACTTGGTCAAATCATCAACTATAATACAAATTTTTAGAAAATTGAGGAGGGCAAAACTCTGAGGTAATCTTCACCAATGAACCACAAACACACTATATAAGTGAACTTGACACTGCTTTCAATCCAAAGCATTAAGACATCAGATTTGTGGATCGTTCTCAGTTATATGTTGCTTAATTTTTTCATTCTTAACCAATGTGGTGTTTCACCTTCACACATATACTCCAACACATATCAACATTCAACACTCTATATATCTATTTCTTTTAATTTTCTTTCAAAAAATTTATAAAACATATGTTATGATATCCTAATCCAATTAATCTCCAATTAGTTTAGTAAAGACTCAGTACATAATGAAGCTAAATACAATGGTATGATACAATTATTCAGTTACTTAATATAATTAAAACAAACTTTAGAATTTTGTCGTTAAAAATAAGAAAGTCTATGAAAATTTCAGAGTCTTTCAAAAACTTAATTTTCTTTTGTGAATCAATTAATTTTTTTATTACTTTTGTAAATCCATAAGACAAATTTTGGGCTTGTACTTCAGTATTAATATATTATAAATAGAAATGAAATGTGGCAATATGATACAGCGATACAAAAATAAAATCACAAGGGACAAATTACTAAAAAAAATCATAAAATTAAATGGACTTGCAAGATTCACAAGTGTTTTTATCCTCATTCCAATTTACTAGCACAAATAAGAGGGAGTAAAATTTGAATTATAATTTGAACTTTCCAAATATTAATTTAGAACGTGTAAATTGATTTTCATTGACAAACATGTTTTTTTACCTTGTTATTTATGTAAAGTATCTATTAGTCTTGTTGATGACGAGAATATGGTTAGTTACCTTTAGTGAAATCTTTTCTCCTAACTACGTTTTTTGCATCCACAAAAGACAAATTCAAATTAACTTGGATCAATAGCTCATCGATGACAAATAACATGTTTGACAAAATTATGACTAACTTGTGTTTGAACCTAACTGTAAGACTAGATTGAACCATTTTGACAAAAAACATATCTATTTTACCATTGAGACAAATCTTGATTTATTAACTATAATTTACTTTAAAAGATTTTGTTATTAAAAGTTTCTTTATAAAAATCTTTGCTATAATTTTTAAATTAAAATAAGCATTTTTTAATAGCCTTAAAAACAATTTGGTAGCCAAATTGTATAACAGGAAGCATCTTTAATAAGATAGTCCCTATAAATATGAAAAAGTTTAGTTTTAGGCCCTTTAGTTTTAATTATTTATTTTTGGTCTCTCATTTTATAAAATGTGTTAATAGTTAATTCAACCTAAAACAAATTATGGACCAATATACCATCAACAAAATAGGATGAAGGAGAATTGGATCAACCTTATCAACATAAGGTCAATAAGGTCAATCTAACTATAAAATCCATATCAAACCAAAATTTTTAACAAAATATATAACTAGGTCCACTTTTGACACATTTATAAAATGATAGACTAAAAATTGAAAGACTAAAAACAAATTTTTCAATATTTATAGGGAATAATATATGTTTAACCCTTTTTATTAATATACTCTCCAACCCAATATTAAAAGTTATGCTTGTTCCAGGAATTTTCAAGCTTTATTTTTAACCTAATCCTAAATAAATGTACTCGTTGATCTTATGGAATATAGACATAATTGGTTTTATCTCTGAACATGTATGGAGTTAATTAGTTGAGAAAGAATAGAAAATAATAAGTCAAAGGGGCTACTTAATAGTAACTCTAAGTGAGGGTTTGATATAAGGAAAAGTTTTAATGTTTGAGAATTATTATTTTTAGGAGGCATGATTTCTTGGAATAACTAAATTTATTTGGTTAGTCAAAAATATTTCCATATAAATTTATTAAGAATCAATTAATAATGTAATATTTTTATTACAAACATTAATTATTTATATATTAAATTATTTAATAAAAGTAACGTGTTATTTTTATTATAATAAAACTTTTTTAACTCAAAAAAATTAAATTTTCATCTCTCATATAAATATTTTGTGAGAAACCTAGCCAAAAAATATTCATGGAATATATTATTTCCTATAAAAAAAAAACATGGGAAACAAACATTCCCAATTTTAGATTTAGGAAATTAAAAATTTGTCTTCTACCATACACTCCTTAAAAGATATTTATTTGGTAGTTGGCATTGAGCTAAATAAAATTAAATGCCTAATTATATGTGTAAGTAATAAGAAAAATAAAAGACTAAAATATAATTTTGATCTCCTTATTTTATTCAATCCACAATTTTGTTTCTAGATTTTAAACTAGAAACATTGAGTCTCCTATTTTAGAAAATTTATAATTTTGATCTAATTCTCAATTTTTTCTACTTTTTTTATCCAATTGAACCATAAGCTTTTCATATTCATTTAAGATACTATCAAAAAAGAATTTAATTAATTAAAATATAAGGAATAAAATAAATAAATAAATGTAAGTAAAATTAAATATTAGACCAAAGTTACATATTTTCTAAAATAGGAAAACTAAATGTCTCTATTTTTAAATAAGAGAACCAAAATTGCATATTAGACCAAATAAGGGAACTAAAGTTATATTTAACCCAAAACAAAATAAATAATAATTAAGTCAAGTTTTGGAGAGATATGAAAAGTTGGATGCATTAATATAAAAAAATGTAAGCTTTTAGTCGCTAAACTTTTTGAAAATTCAATTTTTAGTCCCAACAAAAGTTTTACTAGTTTTAGTTCCTAACGTTTTTTTTTTTCTATCAATGTTTTTAGATTTTTCCATCAAATGTTGTCATCAAATGATAACGTGGCATTAGTCTTATAAATATTTGATTACATTTTATGGTGATTCATTTCTAGCAGTTAAAAATTGTCAAAATCGATTGGCTAAAACATTTAATAAATATTAAATAATTTCTTGAAATTTTTTGCACTAGAAATTGTTTTCCCCTCCTTATTACTATTCATTTTCCTATTCATTTTCATATAATTATCTGCCCAATTTGCAAAATGCATCTCAAAGTACAAATGAAAAATGCAAAACACTCACCAAACCCTCAACATCAGTATCACAAAACCTACAATTAGAACAAAAACCCCTAGAAATGAAAGAATGGTTAGGATGAAGAGGAGCAATAATAAAGGAGCGAAGAAGTTGCAAAGGGTGAAACACATGACAACTGAACTTGAAATGCATATATATGGCAATGTTGATTCAAAACTCCACCTATTACGATGTTAAGGCATTGCCATGAGAAATAGAAATACAAAACACAAACACAAACACAAGGTCCCCTTATTTATATATATTTGAACTTACCAACCTAATTTCTCAATTTGTTATCAAATTTTGTCTTATATTAGCTAACTTCTTTCTTATGTTTTGTTTCTTTTTTAGTTTTAAGATCACTTTATGTTATACTTAGTTAGACATTTAATTCCATCGTATATTTCATTTTATTCTATGATAATTATTATCATTATTTTTATTTTTTAAATAATTATCTTCACTGACTTAGGGTCTTGAATTTGCCATTAGTTTGCATGGTGGTGGGAAGAGAGCTATTTGGTCTGAAGGAGGAATGGCTATAGCTAGGGGTGTTATAATAAGTTGGAACCTGATGAGCCAAGCTAACTCACTAAGGATTTGAGTTGGGCTAGGTTGAAAAAAGTTTTTGTGATTTTGGTCCAATTCTAGATCAACTCACTTATCTGCAAGCCAAATGAGTTTGAATCGAATTAAGTTAGGTTGGCCAATTTGACCCACCTAAATAAAAGTTAAAAAAAAGTAAAAAAATGTTACACTAAGAAATATGAATATGATTCTTATTTTAGAAAGAGACACAATAGTTTCAACAAAAAAAAAATACAACTTAATACAAAAAGAAAAAAAAAAGAAACATTATTGAATCTAAAACTATCCACCAAAGGTATAGAAATTTTGTTTCACTTCATTTTAGCAATATGAAATTTGAAATAATTCACGAAAGGAAAATGTAACTTTTTTAAAAAAATAGATAAAAATATTTTTGATTTTTTCAAAAGAAAAAAAAATTGAGCTAACCCACCTAATCCACCAATCTATGGTGGGTCAAGCCGGGTTGGAATTTTCTTAGCTCACAACAAGATGATTCAAGTAGGGCTAACCTATTTAAAGTCTTAACTTGTAATGAATCAATGTTGGTGAGTTGAATTGATTCATTTTGACACTTCTAGCTATAATAGTAAGTGTTAGGGTTGTTTTGGGAGTTTTGAGCAAAAGTGGGAGAATGGTTCCAACATAAGAGACAACCCACTAGATATTTCAAAATGATAGATTACATCAATTAGATGTAAAATAATACTTTCTACGTCGATTATATAATCAATGTAAAATATGTTATTTTACATCAATAATTTAGTAACCAATGTGAAAAGGTTAAGAAGTTACAAAAATATCACCGCATTTATATCCAATGTAGATGTGACCATGTGATGTTATTTTTGTAGTATTGCTTGTTAGGAATATGAGGAGATAAATTCTTAGGAGAACTTTGTCACAAATCATAAGTGAAACACATCATAAACTTAACATCATATTTAACTTAAAACTTCAAAACATTAAATAAAGAAGGATCAAGTTATTTTAAGAATAATTTTAATAAATATTTTTTTAAAATTACCAACTTGATGCCTCCCTTAAAATAAATGAGTCTTAATCATTTATATATTATTTAATTTCTCATTCTTGCTAATGAGACTTCTTCACTCATACTAGCTCTAACCTCATGCACTTCATTTGGTTTAACCCACAAATTATATAGAACAAATTAAACATTGGTTTAAAAATTAATATTTGTAAGACTATGCACGAAACATAGCGAGATAAACAAATTTGTCTTAATTAACCCACTTTACTAATTCCCTGGACCATTAGAGGGTAAAACCGTAGTAAAAGTAATAGAGCTGGGAGATATGCAGATACAGGTAATAAAAAAGTTTAAATGCAGATTTGAAAGTCAATCAATCTCACTCATCACATACTACAAGGGTCCAACCTCTCTGAAACTGGCTCAAGTTTTTTTCATTATTGTTTGTTTATGGGAATTACTTCAGCAAAAGTTCTTGTTATTGTTCATGATTCCTGGCTAACATCCAACCCTTGAATGCAGTACTTATTCAGTTTGTGCATGGCTACTAAATTTCCTCACCATCCTCAGGTGGAGCCAATCCACTTTTTCAAGATCATAACCGTTCGCAATTTTCATGAAGGAAAGCTAGTAAGCACACCGTTTTCAATTTTTTATACCCAGAATTCAGAAAACTTTCAACCTTACGTAGTTAATCTTCTTTAGTTACATTACTGTCTTTCTTGAAGGGTTTTATGTTTTTCCTCTTGCATCTTAAAGAAAATGAGCGAATGCATTGCAGACCTTTGATTACGGACCTTGGAAAACATTAATCCTTATAGATGCATCAATACCAGTTAATCCGTTTTCTGTTTGAACGTAGGTAAACATACTCCCGTGATCACCATTTCTTTTCTGCTTTCTTATTTAATTTTTCTTATTTTTAAAGAAAAAATTATCTGGCTATTTAGTATGTGCCGAGAACAATGGACTACTGATGGTAAATTTTGTTATTTCAGTGAGATAACCTAGAAGTGACTGATATAAGAGCCCTCTAACAAATTCCACTTGTGTCATGCTTTCTCTATCTCTCGCCCACTCACCAAAATTGTCTACACTACGTGAATAGGCCGGTAATATGAGCTGGTATGGTTTTCGGTTTCGTAGACCTAGAGGGTTCTCTCGGTCATATAGGCTGAGATAGCTATATAGGTCGAGATAGTAATGTAAATACAGTTTTTTTTTTTTTTGTAGTTTGATAACTTTTATGGTAATGACTGAGAATCAGATTAGCAAAGATGGAGTAATTCAAAATCGTGAATGACACAGAAGTCTAGTGTCCCAGAGCTTCCTTAAGGAGCATTTATGTTAGATCCAATCTTTATAATGAGCCAGCCTATTTCTCATGCCATATTTAGTTGCCTACCTTCCCTCGTCTTCTTGTACAAAAAAATTGATGGATGTTAGTTAAATTTATGCAATATAATTAACACGTGTCTTAGCTTTATCTTACACGTTAATGTGATCATTGACAGATGATCCCAAATAAGTTTGTAAAGAAGCATGGAGAAGGCTTACCAAATACTCTCTTTCTGAAGACCCCAAATGGTGCTCAGTGGAAATTGAAATTGGAACATGATGGTAAAATATGGTTTCAAAAGGGTTGGAAAGAATTTGTAGAGCATCACTCTCTAGCTCATGGCCATCTTTTGGTTTTCAGATGTAAAATAACTTCCCATTTTTAGGTACAGATATTTGATTTGAGTGCCTTGGGGATAAACTATCCTTGCAAAAGAACAGAAGAACGTTCTCCAATAATCAAGAAAATTTGGAATATCACAGATCAGGTCAAAAGAAAAAAGATAACTCCTCATTGAAATTTCTTCAACAATATCAAGTTGTAAGTCTGTTAAAGTTGATAACACGATGATATTGGCAAATGAGGCTCCGCATATACTGACACAAAGTGCAAAGGTATTAGATTTATTTTGTCTTTAACGATTCATAAAAAGCTTCACAAGTTACAATAGTTTTATTAGCTCTGTCCTTAGTTTATTACTTTGTAATTTTTCCTTACCTGGCATCTCAAGTATGTCTAGTAAAGCTTTCGGAAATTACAAAATTTAGTAGTTTTCGATTTTTACCAACCTGAAAGATGATCAAGAAGTGCCTGACTTACACAGGGTTGTAAATTTGCAGGAAAATTCAAGGCTATTGCTAACCAAGTTACAGCTCTTGACAGAGCAAGTTCTTTCAACCTTGTAATCCATTCTGCTTGGTTGTCATGCGTCCATCATACATCCATTCTTATGGTCCCATGGTAGGCAGCAGAATAATTTGTCTTGTATAACATGAATTGAAAACAAAAATAACTATTTCTCTTTTGCGTGGCAGAACCTACCATACAAGTTTTGTAGGAGAGACTTATTAATCTTCAGGTGTTAAATGGGAGAGTTTAGCCTGCAAAACTCCTGATCCATGAAGACAAGACCCAAACAAAATTTAGAATTTCAAGTGGATGGATGGAATTTGACAAGCACAATAACTTAAAACTTGGTGATGTTTGCATCTTTGAGCTGATTCATAGCACTAAACCAACCTTTCTGCTTCACATCTTCATCGGTTTATGGTAAATTTAGAAATTCTGACTCAATTTCTCTCCATTGTTGATCGTGATCTAGGGATTGAGAATTCTGCCTATAGAGCATGGGAGCTTCTGGATCAGCTTTTGTTATCTTGGTTACAGTCGTCGCTCTCTACTTCGTTCTTACCTAGGGTTATTGGTCGTCAGCATTTGTTCCAAATCTGGGACAAAATTCAAAAATGTTTTCACTCTAAGATGAAAGCCAAATCTAGTCAAATGCTGAATCAAAGCTTTAGTTGTTTCGCTAAGTTCTATTGGTAATCCAGTTTCAAAACATGAATAGTTGGATGTGATATTTGAAGGTCTTCCAACTGAATATAAGCCTCTTGTTTTGCTTATGAATACTAAATCTGAGCTATTTTCATTTGTTGAGCTTGAATCATTACTAGTGACACAAGAAGCGCGTATTGAGAAATTGAAAAAGTCACAGGATCATAATTCTCTTAATCTTACTCAATTTGTGATGAAACAACCAAAAAATACTTCTACAATACCTTCAACTATTGTACATTTTATTCAAGCAAACAGTAATGATAATTCTTCTCATAATCAATCTTATAATGTTTCTCAATATAGTGGATATGGTTTTCGTGATCGTGGTGGAGATCACTCTAGCCATCATGGAGGCAGGAGTGGTCGTGGTGGTGTACAGTAGTATGCAGCAAATTTGAACACATTGCTTCCTTCTGTTATCACAAATTTTATCCTTCATATATGCCTAAACAAAATTCATATAATGAACATCCCTATTCTACTGGATAAAACCAATTTGTTCCAACCTCATTAGCTTCCTATGCACCACCACTTGGATTCTCAACACCTATGAGTCCTTCCAGCCTTAGACCATAATCCTAGGTTCATCAACTCAGCTACCCTACACCTTCACAGTTTCATGGTGTATCTATTCCTTACCAATCATCTCCACCTTTGGTATTTGTTACTCAATCCACTCAACCAATTGCTTAACAGTCTTAGAACTGATATGTGGATTTGGAAGCTTATCACCATGTTACTATTTATTCCACTAATCTTGTTAATGTTGAAGTTGTTCACCCTAGTTCAAAAAAGACTTTTTAAATTAGTTAAAATTGACTTTTTGCATCGGTTGTATGACTGTTATAGATGCAAGTGATATAGAAAGTAATAATTTTTTAGGTTGAACAAGAATCAATCTAAAATTTTTTAGATAAGTTCTTTTGTAACCAATCTAAAAAATAGATATTTTAGATTGATTCTTTTTGTAACCGATCTATTAAATCGATTCTTTTTTTTTTAATTAATCTAAAAAGTAATTTGTAAAAAAGGATACTCATGCAAGTTTGAAAATCTCAAATTAAATAGTAATAATTAAGAATAAATCAACAAAGTTAAAGAAAATTTTGTTTATGAACCAAATGAATTCACAAGAACAAATTTTTGCTATGAAAAACTCATAAAAAGTTGATATACATATTTATATGGAAAAGTAGGCAAGAAAAACACAAAAAGAGTACCAAACACAAACTGTGAATAATTCAATTAACTAGACTCATTCCTTGAACCAATATATATGAAATAAGAACGAAATTAAAGACTTCACACAATTGCATGAAAAAACTCATTAACCACATTTTTCTTTATGAGAAAAGCAACATAATATTCACAAAACCAACATTCAAACATGAAAAAAAAAACAGTAATCCAAGATGAAAACACACAAATATTAAATAAAATAAAAATAGATAAAAGTTGAAAGACAGATTAGAAATCATATGAGTAGCACAACACGAAAAAATATGATAAAAGAAAAAAAGATGCGTAATGTTGTTACCTCCATAAAAAAAGAACTCAGTCAGACCATATAAAGAAGCGAAGCTATGAAAATGATAGCACAATTTAATTCAAAATGAAAATGAAGGCACAATTTGAGAATTGAGAACAAAAATATAAGCAGGTATAATACTTTTTAGATCAGTTCTCTTTATAACTGATTTAAAAAGTTTTCACAATTTAAAAATAAAACTCTCTTACACAAACTTTTTAGATCAATTTATTTATAACTTATTTAAAAAAGTAAGCATAATTTTAAAAATTCACACTATCCCATAAGCCTTTAGATTGGTTGATTTATAATCAATCTAAAAGGTCTTCACAGTTTTAAAAAATTACATTCTTGCAGTAGTTTTTTTTATTGATTTTCTTTATAACCAATCTAAAAAGTCTTTGTGATTTTAAAAAATATTCTCTCGTATCAATTTTTTAGATGGATTATTTTATAATTGATCTAAAAAGTCTTTTCAATTTTAAAAAATTACAATATCACATAAGCTTTTTCTAAATCAGTCATTCTTAATCAACCTTACCTGCACAATATGCTGCCCAAGGGTCGATGTCTTCACCTACTTCTAATTCTCGTTTTGGTTCCGAATATTTACCCTTACGTCAATCTGATCCTATTTTTAATCCAATTTCTATTTTTGATTGTGAGTCTATACCTTTAAGTCAATCTGGTCCAGTTTCTGATCTTGTTTATGTTTCTATTCCTCGATAGTCTCAATCTATTCATCCTACTCAAACTCATTTAAAGTCTGGTATTGTTAAATTGTGTCTTCATCTCACCTTATTACTTAGTGTTGTAGAGCCATCTACTGTGAAGCAAGCTTTGATATCTCCTCATTGTAGACAAGCTATGCAAGATGAGTATAATGTTCTCTTGGCCAGTAATACCTAGACCTTAACCTCTCTCCACCTAGGAAAACAACTATTGGTTGTAAATGGGTCGTCAAAATTAAAGAAAATTCATATGGAACCATTAACAAAGACAAAACTAGGTTGGTTGCTAAAGGGTTTTATCAAAAGTTTGGTTATGACTACTAAGAAACCTTTTCGCTAGATGTTACCTTTTCACTAGATGTTAAACTAGTCACAATCAAACTCATTTTAACTCTAGCCCTCACTAATAATTGGTCTGTTCAGCAAATTGATATTAACAATAACTTCCTTCGTAATTCACTAGCTAAAGTGTATATACGTTGAAACCACCTAGTTTTGAGTCTAACAATTCAACTATTGTTTGTAAGTTGTAGAAAGTTATTTATGGCCTAAAATAGGCTCATAAGACTTGGTATGATAGACTTACTCAAAATCTTATTGGCTTTGGGTTTACTAAAAGTAAATTTGGTCCCTCTCTACTTGTTCTTAAAATTGTTGATGAGTATCTTTATGTTCTCATTTATGTGGATGATAGCAGATCTACCAAATTATTACAGTCAATTATAACAATAAATTTTTTAATAAATATGTTATGTATACATATATTGTGACATAAACATTTTAAAAAAATATATAATAATGAGGATACGGGGAAGGATATAGTTTGATATTCTTTTTTGTCTCATTTCTATTTTAAAAAATCAAATAATATTTATACCCATACATGGTTAAAGCAAATAGTCTCCATCAAAGTTGAGATGAGTTTGGGACGGTAGCTGCAAGTTTGAATTTATTTTTCATTTCTAACTTGGAGTATTTTTCCTAGTTTTAGGAATTTTTTGTTGTTGAGTTTTTTCCTTCTATTTACATTTTAGATTTTAAGAGTTATAGTTTCAAATTTTAGCAATTACAAATTTTATTTTTAAATTTTAAATGTTGTATTGTTATGCCTAAAATAAAATAAAATGTAACTGATACACTTTATATAAAACAGCTTTAATAATATTATCAACAGTTTTCTCTGCACGTTATTCTCGTTTTATTCTCTGCTCTCATAAACCAGAAACAACAACTAGCACTAAATAAGTGTAGTTAAATTTTGAATTACAGCTTGCACTTTCCAAATATTAATTTAGAAAGTATAAATTGATTTTCATCTAGAAATAACATGTACGTCAAAACTATGATTAAGTCGTGTTTGAACATGATTGTGGGTTCCCGATCATACTTTAAGTCTTGGTGAAAAAAATATATGATTCAGAAACTATAATTTACTTAAAAAGGTATTTTCTATTGAAAATTTCTTTATGAAAAATCATTACTATAACTTTCTAAATTAAAATAAGTTAATTCATGTAATAAACTACACCTTGAAATTATACAATGTGCAGCATTTTTAATAATTTACTATTAACTCCAAAATTAAAAATTTAGCTTGTTCCAGGCATTTTCGAACTTAATTTTTTAGCCTAGTTCCCAATAGATGTATTCGTTGATGTTATTGAAGATGAGACATTATTGATTTTGTTGATCTAACTAGTCAAGAAAGAATGGAACATATCCATTCAAAGAGCTAACTAATACTAAATTTGACAGAGTAAAATCATATTTTTTTAAATTAAAAATATTAAAATAATTTTAAAAAATTAAAATTGAATTTACTTCAAATTTCAAAAACTAAAAAGTAATTAAACTTATTATAAATGAGAAATTACCAATCTCATTTTTTTAAAGTCATTTATTAAAAGAACAACTTCTATTTTTAATATATCAATAAACAATGCCTTGTTGTTTCTATATTACATTTATTTTTATGCCTCATACAGCCTAACTATTTTTTTATAACTTTTTTTTTATAGATTTAGATACTTTCATCCATATCTATTAGAAGATTATCCAAAAACATTAATATCCAATACACACCAGATACACAATTAATATAGATATGTAAAGCAAGTAAAGCAAATTAAAGTATAGTATTTTGTTTAACTTCAAACCACAAATTATACAAAACAAATTAAACACTGGATTAGAGAATGTTAAAAAAAAATGTCAAAAAAATATGTTATTAACATTTTTCTTAGACATTCAAATACGTAAGCCTAAAAAAAAAAAATAGTGGGTTAAACATCTTGGTCTTAATTACACTACTTAACAAATTCCCTTGACCATTGGTGGGTAAAAAAGTATTAAAGCGGGTAATTAATAAAGAGGTTTTAATGAAGATTTGAAAGTCAATCTCACCCATCACAGACTACAAGGGCGAAAGGTCCAACCTCTCTCAATCTGGCTCGAGTTTTCACTTTTTGTTTGTTTACGAGAAACCATTACTTATAGAAAAGTTGTTGCTGTTGTTCTTTATCCCTGGCAACCATCTAACCCTTGAATGCAGTACTCACTTATTCAGTTCATGCATGGCTACTAAATTTCCTCACCAACCTCAGGTGAAGCCAATCCACTTTTTCAAGATCATAACAGTTCAAAATCTCCATGAAGGGAAGCTAGTAAGCACACAGATTTCAATTTTTTATATCCACACAAAATTTAGCACTTCAATCCAGCCTTTTAGCTTGATTCGTTTTATGTTTTACTTTTTTAACTTAATATCACTTTGTGTCATTCTTAAAGAAAAGGAAAACATGCAAACCTTTGACTAGTTAACATTGCTTATACATGCATGCATACTAGTTAATCGGTTTCTAACCATGGTAAACATGCTCCTGTGATCTTCATTTCTTTGCTATTTTTTAAGAACCATAATGTGACTATTTAGCGTGTACGGAGAACAATTGACTACAAAAATGGAGGGTAAAATTTGTATTATCAATAAGATACAAGACATGCAACTGATGTAAGAGTCCCAGAACAAATTTTATTTGTGTCATGCTTACTCTGTTACTTGCATCCCTCACTCGATAAAATTAGCTAAACTACATGAACTAATATATCAATTACTAACATGATAGAAGAAAATATTAATTGTAACAAAAAAATTGACGAAAATATTAATAACAATTTTGGAATGCTACAAATAATTTGTATCTAAGCTTCAAGTTTTTAGTAATGATTCCGTGTTTTTCTGTTTTCTTTTCTCTTTTAACATTTATACTCATCACTAAGATAATTTGATTAGAAGTGATGAAGGATGAAGTGGTTCAAATTCATGAATGGCACTGCAGCCTAGTCCATAGCTTCCTTAAGGAGCATTTTAAATTACATTCGATCTATGAAATGAGTCAGCCTTATTGCTCATATCATATTTAGTTGCACCTGCCTTACCTCATCTTCTTCTTGCTACGTCTATTGATCTCTCTTTTAATAAAAGCAGCAGAGTAATTTCAAATCTAGAATGATAATTACCGGTATAAAAGTGGTTGATGTTAGCTTAATTTAGTGCAATATAACAATTTTCTGAACTTTATCATATACATTAGTCTAATGTGATTAACATATTGTCCCAAATAAGTTTGTAGAGAAATATGGAGAAGACTTACCAAATACTTTATTTCTGAAGACTCCAAATGGTGCTGAGTGGAAATTGAATTTGGGAAAATGTAACCGTAAACTATGGTTTCAAGAGGGTTGGAAAGAATTTGCAGAGTATCACTCTCTAGCTCATGCTTATCGTATGGTGTTCAGACGTGAAAGAACTTCCCATTTTCAGGTACACATCCAGGATTCAAGTGCTTTAGAGATAGATTACCCTTCTTCCAAAAGAATAGACGGTAAAACAGTCTCCAATAATCAAGGAAATAAATCTCCGAATGATGAAAATTTGGAATATCACAGATCAGGTCAAAAGAGAAAAGATAAGCCCTCGTTTGAATTTCTTCAACCATATCCATAGAGAAATCGCAACTCTTTTAAAGTTGAGAACACCTTGATATTGCCAAAGGACGCGCTGCATCATATTGACACAAAGTGCAAAGGTATAAGATATCATGCTTCTTTAAGCATTTCATGAAAAGCTTCCCATGTTAACATCCATTTTTAGCTTCGGTTTTCCTTAGTTTACTTCTCACCTTTGATATTATAAATACTAAATACTAATTTCATATTTTCATATTAATAATATTAATTAATTATTAATTAATGTAATTAAATTTACATTAATCTTATTAATAATATAATTAATTAATATATTAATAATATTAATAATTTCATTTTTTCGTATTAATATAACTAATGCTTATACTTGTACGAATATATATATATATATATATATATATAT
Organism: Pachyrhizus erosus; assembly: GCA_026544285.1. NCBI lineage: Eukaryota > Viridiplantae > Streptophyta > Magnoliopsida > Fabales > Fabaceae > Pachyrhizus > Pachyrhizus erosus. Next base: position 48,484 of record JAMLFT010000268.1, read on the forward strand.
ATAATATATACACACTAT
>JAMLFT010000269.1:0-48450 GCA_026544285.1 Pachyrhizus erosus
ATATATAGATAAATAGATATAGATATTAAAATTTTAAATTGAAACAAGGTGTGAACTATAACAATAAGAATGTTTGAGTGTTATTGTTTTGGTTATTATTCTCATTTAATATTTTTTTTATTAAAGCTTTGGTAATTTATTTCTTATTCATGCCAATTGTCTAATAATCATTATAAATACTATTATTGACGTAGTTATTATTATTATTCCTATTTTTATTATTAATATTTTTATTAATTACAATGAATTTAACTGACTAATTTATGTGATTGGTAAAATGTTGTGGTATTTAAGAAATGTTATTCTTAATTACTTTTTATGTGCATATATCTTTTAGAAATAAAGTACACAAGTTTTTGATAATTTATTTACGCTACTTGATATATGAAAAGATGTCAAAATACTTTTTTATTCATAAAAAATTACTTTATTTTAGATTTTAAACATGCATCACACGGATCTTTATTTTAGTATAACTTTAAGTAAAGTACATATTAATTTAAGAGGAGAAGAGATTAGTATAATTCTAAAAGAAAAAAAAACATAATTAAACATGTAAATTTTTTCACTCTACTATTTATCTTTTTTTAAACATAATTTTACTCTATTATTTATCTTTTATTTAGGGTGTTATACAGATGTTTATGTCTGGAAAAGTTTGTCTAGACATATTTTATGACATAAATACTCATTATGTAAGTGTCTAGAGAGATTATGAATATAACTCATGATACATTCATTTTGTAAGTTTTTAGCTATTTCAATAAGCGCGGATAACTTATGAAAAAACTTACAACAATGAAAATAATTTAATTATTTTTTCTTAGCAATAATAGAAATAGCTTATGTATAATTACTTACATAATAAACATTTATTTAATTTTTTTTAATGAAATTGTTTTACCAAATGGGCGTAAATCTATTTTGATCATTGAAGTAGCATTAAAGCTAAACTCAGAAGAACCGCAATGGGTAATGTGGGCAATGCAAGCTACAAAAGCTGGTTTCTGCTTAATTTGGTAACTCAGATCTGAGAAGTGATTCATCCTTCCTTCCCAAAGACCCAAAGCGTGAGGGCAACTTGTTACTTGCTTAGATTGATAATAGTCATACCCTTTTTATTTTTTTTTTAACGATTACATATATTATTCAAAGTCCACATGATGTAATTTTATTTGAATTGAATAAAATTATTATTATTATTATTATTAATATTTTTTAAAAATATTTAACACTGAAATATTCTTACACTAATCGATCAACATACACTGCAGAAAACTCTATGATGTAGGTCATTATGATGTGAAGGCTTCCAAAATGCAACCAATTAAAATGCTTACTAGCTAGTTTTTGATTAATATAATACGCATGTTACGTACTGTACGTACGATCTACCTAACAAATTAAAAATACCTGACGCTAACTAATTATTGTATGATGAAACCAACCCCGAGGCATATGTTCCACACTTATTCAGATTTCGATGAGTGTCTGTTTCTTTTTTTCTTTTTTTTTTCACATTTATTGTCAGATAGGTATGGAATTTGAAATATTTATAAGTTATATAGAGAGTGGATTGTTGACCTAATTATACCTTATGGGAAGAGCATGGCATGCACTCATCTGATCCTTAATTTAAGACAGGGCTCGCAAAGCGGATTGCCATCATTCCTTAAAAAAAAACGGGTCGGGATAGACTACAAATCGTGACTCGTTCATTTTAGGAAAAGGTTCACAAAATGTTAGAAATTAAAAAAAGAAAGAAAGAAAGAAAATTATAATTTCTTATTTTATAAAATATATATTTAATTAAAAAATATAAAATATGTTAGTTTAAATTTAATTTGAATATAAAATTTTTATAAAAATAAGACAAATTAAGTTTATAAATTCAGATAAAAATAATAATAAATGAGAATTTTAATTTTTGGAGAACATAAAATATAAATTTAAAGTTTAAATATGTAATACAATTTATATAATTTTTTTAAAATATATATGTACATATGAATCATCAAATCAACTTGATATCTTAATGACATGTTGAGTTGACAAGATAAATGAGATAGGTCAGTATTAACTATCAAATCTGTCATTTTTTATGAGTTAGGCAAGCTGACCTGTCAAATTTAATCTATTTTGTCATCCCTAATTTAAAAAATTATAATAATATTTTATTAAATTTAATTTGTATCCAAAACACTAACATATGTATGTATGTAATTTTAAATATTTATTAAAATTGAGAGTTTCTTTTTATCTATAAAAAAAAAAAAATATGTATCAAAATTTTACACTAATTTATGTTTCATGATCAATCAACTGAGCTAGATCCATTGATATTAAAGTTGATGTTTGCATATAACATGACTAGATAAAATGCATTATCAAATATTATAAATAAAATATAATTGAGACATACATGCATTTACTAGTGTAAAAATTAAATTTATATACTATTAATTAGTGAGAAACACATGACTTTAAAATAATTATTATTAAAATCAATAAACCTATCATAAATAATTATTTATGATTGAATAAAAATATAAAAATTAATGTCTATATTATGTTTAAGATGAATTAGAAATGAGTTATTTTAAAACTTTAACGAAATAATTTTCTTATGGTACTTTCATATTCATGTATTCATAGATTCTTCATATTTTTATTTACTTATAAAAATTCCAATATTTAAGTTAGAGTTCAACAAATAAAATATTATGATAACTAAATTACATATACATTTTAAGTAATTTGAAAAAATGTTATATATGATTTTTATTTGATGATAACGAATTAGTCTTTTTAATTGAAATGATAGATTTCAATATAACATAAAATTTTATAATTGTAAAAATTATTTGATATGATTAAAAAAATAAATATTTATGAATAATCAAATTACTCAGTAAATGTCAAAATCAAAAACATGATTGGGTTACTCCTCAAAAACATATTATTCATTCAATCTGATGTTTAAAATTATTTTGAATTCATTCAAGTCTTACATGGTAACTACTTAACCACTTTACTCACCATTTATCACCATATAAAGCATTTCATATTTACATGTACATTTTCTGTATATCATTTTGTATGTCTCTTACACTTATTGACTTGGGCCTGAAGTATATGTGAAAGGTGGTTGATAGGTTTCACCACTTAATGAAGGTCTTTAGCTTGTTGGAGTCTTGCTACTGCCTGAAACATTCATCATATTCGAAGATACAAAAATTATAAAACAATCATATAAGTAAAAATCTTTAGGAACTTTACAAAATTTGGCAGCGAAATGGAAAATAGCAAGAGAATATTAAGAAAAATAAAAATTGAGACGATGCATGATAGCTTTTCCTTCCAAATCACAGACACAGTCACAGAGCGAGGTCCTCTTGGCTATTTATCCTGACCTGATAGACTCATACAAACAGCGTTCTCTCTCTCGCACGTGCCGCACGTGTCCTCGCCGCAATCAAAATTCCATTGTATTTCTCTATAATACCATATAGATCGGTGCTAAAGAAGAAACGAAAGAAGCTCAGTTGAGTTCATCGCAAAACCCGACCCGAATCGCAGGATCCGGAATGGAGTCAATACTGGGTCGGGCTCTGGAGTACACTCTCAAGTACTGGCTCAAGTCCTTCTCCCGAGAACAGTTCAAGTTGCAAGGCCGCACCGTTCACCTCTCCAATTTAGGTACATTCAAATCCAAATCCAAATCCGAATTCGAATTTCATTTCACCGACTTCGATTCGATTCTCACTCTCAGATATCGACGGCGACGCCTTGCATTCCAGCGTCGGATTGCCGCCTGCGCTCAACGTTGCCACCGCCAAAGTCGGCAAGCTAGAGATAACAGTTGAGTCGCTCACACAGTATCCGATTTCGTTTCACTTCTTCGTTCTGTTACGGATCGTGAATTGTGATTCGTTGTTTATTTGTGGCTTTTTCGTTTTTGCAGCTTCCCTCCGTGAGCAATGTACAAACGGAGCCAATCGTGGTGCATATTGATAGGCTCGATCTGGTTCTCGAGGAGAATTCTGATTCTGATGAATCTCTTAGTTCTAACTGGTAAGCAATGAAACGGCGCCGGTGATGCTTGATGCTTTTGCTTTTGCTGTCGTTTATTTCATTTTTTTTTTTTTTGCTTTTGTCGTTTATTGCAGTTCCACGCCGTCGGCTGCCTCCGCCAAGGGAAGCGGTTATGGTTTCGCTGATAAGGTTTGATTTTAATGCTGCTTTTTTTTTTTTTTTAATCTATGTATGAGTTGATATATGTACATGTTAATGAAGTGATTATCATAGTTTACTAAACATGCTTTGGTTCAATTTGTAGTCAGTCTTCACAATGTTTGGGGGACTTGAAGCTGAACTGCTACCTTGTGAGGATAATTTTTAGTGACATAGATAAGATGTAGACATGGATAATTTGTTGACTATAGGGAGAGGTTATTAGATCTTAGTCCATTATTGAGCAGAATAGAAGGATAGGGATGCAATGAAAGGTTGGATCATTGCAATGGTGTTCCGCCTAATTCGATCATTTCTATTAGATTTGGTAGTTCCTAGGCTGATTAGTTGTCCATAAATGCAAGTGTCTTGTTTGAATGTTACTAATTCATACCAACTGTGGGCGATTGTCAGATTGCAGATGGCATGACTATACAAATTCAAACAGTTAATCTATTACTTGAAACTTGTGGTGGTTCTCGTCGCCAAGGCGGAGCAACATGGTAAGTTCTTGATACCAGCCAGTGCTCTAAATTTGATATCTTCTTCAACATATTTAATTATTTATGCTTTACCAGCCCTGTCAAGTGTTATGGAATGGATCTTGATAAATTGGAATTGATAGTAGTATCTTGTTCGCTGCTGGAATTGATGCAGTATCTAAACTATATTTCTTGTAATGGAGTTAAAAAATAGTGGGTGGTTCCATGGGGCAGTCTTAACTCTTAAGCATAAATCTGATGGGAGATGTATTTTGCTGTATTTGGCTCAAAGACTATTTATAAATGAAGCTGTGTGTAACTTGATCTGTTTCTGCATCAATAAAACTATATATTCACTACTTATTCACTAGTACTTGATCTGTGCTCAAGGACCATCTATTCACTACCTCTGGTTGCAGGGCTCCACCTATGGCATCTATCACTATACGCAACCTTTTGTTGTATACCACAGATGAAAACTGGCAGGTAATTACTTCAAAACTCAGGCTTATGATAATTTCTGATTCTACTTGCATATAGCACTTGATTGAAGAATTTTTCCTATCAGGTTGTAAATCTTAAGGAAGCACGGGAATTCTCCAGTAACAAGAAGTACATATATGTCTTCAAAGTAATATATCCTCTGCTTCACTAGTTTTAATGTATCAGTGTGTAATCTGTATTGGTGTGATTCTATATCCTTCATATTGCTCTTCTATATTATAGGTTTCATTTCATTACAGGATTAGCATTCTTTCACAAAAATTATTTTCTGCTATATTCTCAATGTTGAGGGTACTGTGTTGCTTATATGTGTATTACCATATCACAATTCTCACATTTTTTTGTCCTGCCCAGAAACTGGAATGGCAATCTTTGTCTATTGATCTTTTACCTCATCCCGACATGTTCACAGAGGCAACATTAGGCCACTCTCAAGGGGGATCAAACTTTAGGGATGATGATGGTGCAAAGCGTGTATTCTTTGGAGGCGAGCGTTTTATAGAAGGAATATCAGGCGAAGCATATGTAATTAATGCAGTTGCTCTGCATATGTTATAAATATTCTGTTTTATTACAGTATCTCGTGAATTATGAAATATAGCTTGATTTTATTATTGCCAGATCACAATTCAGAGAACTGAGTTGAATAGTCCACTTGGGCTTGAGGTTCAATTGCACATCAATGAAGCTGTTTGCCCTTCATTAAGCGAACCAGGTAAGTAAAAGGGCACATTTTGGGTTTCTTGTTTCCATATTGAATTGATATAAATGGCATAGATGTGACATGGGGTTGATACAAATATGAACAGGATTACGTGCACTTCTCCGCTTTATGACCGGAGTATATGTTTGTCTAAACAGGGGTGATGTTGATTCCAAGGTTCAGCAGGTTTCATATTGTCTTAATTTTACCCACCTTTGAGAACACCTTAGTAGTTTGTTATGCACAAAGTAATCATACTTCATTTTGGCTTTCTCTGAATCTGCATTTAACTGTATTTTGACAGCGATCCACTGAAGCAGCTGGGCGTTCTCTTGTCTCAATTGTTGTAGATCATATATTTCTTTGTATTAAAGATACTGGTTTGTCTTCAGCTTGCGTATAGTCTTTTTATGTTGATGCTTGTCTCCTTGAATTGTTATTAATATTCTAGCTTTAGGTATTATATCATTGCTTGCACAATGATCCAACTATTAGCATTAATTTGCAGAATTCCAGCTTGAGCTTTTGATGCAGTCCCTCTGTTTTTCTCGGGTATGTCTTTTGATAATTTTTTTGACCCTATTTCACACTTTTGAATTCATTCATTCTTTTTTCCTGGCTGCTTGTCCATATTACTCTCAATATAGATGCTAGTTACCTTAGCCTTATCTAATAGGTAGAACAGAACTGACTATACCTTGAGCCAAAATTAAAAATCATACACAGCCTTATATTTTTATTGAAGACTCCTTTTTGGGGGCTGGCAACTTATATATAGTTTATTTGGGTCCATTGGTGATCTCTGCTGTGCAATATTATCAGGCTTTCAGTTGCAGTAGAGTTACATTGTTTAACTGACTATCCTTGCAGGCCAGTCTTTCTGAAGGAGATAATGATAATAACTTGACCAGAATTACAATTGGCGGCTTATTTTTAAGGTCTGTGTTTTTGTGCTCTATCTGAATAGCAACTGTTAAAAGAATTCAGCAAGTTTTGCCTGTGTGTATGGGCAGGTGTGGGCGCCTATGTCAATGTATTCTGTGCTCATAGGATTTGATTGGAAGCTGGGAGTGAGAATCTACTAATCTGAATATATTGGCAATAGCACCCACTACTTTTATGGTTAGATGATAGATATCCTGAGTTGAATTGGGAGAAGTTATTGCAATTGAAAAGAAGAAAAGGACAAGAATAAGAATTTCTTATATTCTTAAGTAGCAGCAATATGCCCTACTTGATCATTAAATTTGGTGGCACTTGATACTTGAAATGATACAATCATTTTTATTTTTTTATGTTGAGTTGACTTTACTAATTGTTAAAATGGAGCTAAGTTGTAGTTTGTGCATATTGGAATGCAGGGACACCTTTTGTTGCCCCCCATGTATCTTAGTGCAACCATCAATGCAAGCTATCACAAGAGACACTTTCCATGTGCCAGAATTTGGTATTAATTATCAATATATTCTTGAAAAGAAGTAACCACTTAAGCAATGCATATATTGTTCATTCACTTATTTTTCTACTCTTTCTTTTGGCAGCCAGGAGCTTTTGCCCTCCAATATATCCTTTACAAGAACAGCAGTGGCAATTGATCGAGGGAACCCCTCTAATATGCCTCCATGCTCTTAAGATCATGCCTTCTCCACTTCCACCATCCTTCGCTTCTGAAACTGTTATTGACTGTCAGTCTCTTGTGGTATGTTCAGGTTCTTTCGATAAATGGCCTTATAGAAGTGTATGTATTTTGTACTTATTTATCCCAACCATATAATTTTATGATCTTTCTATATTTTTAGATTCATCTCCAGGAAGAATCATGCCTGAGGATATCCTCTTTATTAGCTGACGGTATTGTTGTCAATCCTGGTGACATTTTACCAGATTTCTCAGTGAAATCTTTTATTTTCAATCTCAAAGGACTGGATCTTACAGTTCCTTTTGACAAGACCAAATTGGATATTTCCAAAAGTGACATGGACAATAAAGTCCAGACATCCTTTGCTGGAGCAAGGCTTCATATTGAAAGCCTTTTCTTTTTAAATTCACCCTCACTGAAGCTAAGAATTCTACACCTGGAGAAGGATCCTGCTTGCTTCAGTCTTTGGGAGGGTCAACCAATTGATGCTAGCCAGGAGAAATGGACTGCTAGAGCATCCCAGCTTACTTTGTCTCTGGAAGCATGTACTGACAGAACTGGATGTCAAAATTCTCTTGGACAGACAGCAGGATTGTTGAGATGTGTTGATCTGAAAGATGCTTGCATTGAAGTAGCTATGGCAACTGCTGATGGCAGTCCATTGTTACAAGTTCCCCCTCCTGGGGGTATTGTCAGAGTTGGAGTTGCTTGTGAACAGTATCTGTCCAACACTTCTGTTGAACAATTGTTTTTTGTCCTGGATCTATATGGTTATTTTGGTAGAGTTAGTGAAAAGATAGCAATGGCTGGAAAAAGGAAACAGTTGGAGGACATTAGGGACAAACCCTTTAGTGGAAAGCTGACGGACAAGGTTCCTAGTGATGCTGCTGTGAGTTTATCAGTGAAAAACCTCCAACTTCGATTTCTGGAGTCATCTTCTATGAGTATTGAGGGGATGCCTTTAGTGCAATTTGTTGGAGATGATCTGTTTACTAGTGCCACTCATAGAACCCTTGGTGGGGCTATTATTGTTTCATCTATTTTACGATGGGAGAGTGTTGAGATAAGTTGTGTAGATGCTGAGGGGCACTTGCCATGTGAAAATGGCTCGTTCTTGAGTTCTAAGGAAAATGCTCTCTCACTGAGTGTTAATGGATATCCTCAGCTAAGAACTGTTTTCTGGGTGCATAAGAACGAGAAACATCTGTTGAATGGAAATGCTCATTCAGTCCCTTTTCTGGATATAAGCATGGAGCATGTCATACCATTAAATGAACAAGATACGGAGTCTCATAGTTTGAATGTCTCAGCTTTTGTATCTGGTGTTCGTCTTGCTGGAGGAATGAACTATGCTGAAGCCCTCCTGCTTAGATTTGGAATACTCGGGCCTGATGGAGCTCCTGGCATGGGTCTTTGTAAAGGGTTGGAAAACTTGCAAAAAGGACCATTGTCAAAACTTTTTAAGGCAACTCCTCTCATTGTTGATAATTCAGAAGATGGTATGAAGCAAACTATGTCATCTAATTTTTTGTAGTTAGTTAATGTGCTTAATACATAAAAAATTGTTTTCTATTCATCTTTGGCATGTTCATTTGCTACATCTAAATATACTTTCCCCACTATTTTTTCACCAGTTGAAAGTATGAGAGAAGGGAAAGAAACCGGTTTTCCCCAGTTGAAGAAGCCTGATGATGTGGATGTAACTGTAGAATTGAGAGACTGGCTATTTGCCCTTGAAGATGCACAAGAGACAGCTGAAAGATGGTGGTTCTCAAGCCATGTGGATGAAGACAGAGAAGAGAGAAGTTGGCATGCATCTTTCCACGGTTTACGAGTAAATGCAAAAAGTAGCCCTGCGAATGTTCCAGATGGAAAAGGACAATTGCAAAGAATAAAACAACATCCAATAGAATTGATTACAGTAAGAAGGATGCTTCTTTCTGATTTTTTAAGGATTTAATGTTTTTGTGTATAAATTTCTGCTCCAAACTACTGCAGAATCAAAGATTTTCTTTTTGCTTTTAAGAAAAAGTTATTTTGGCTGACAATAAAAAGAGATAAAGCAAAATTAACACTTGGTAAAAAAAAAATAGCTTGACTTTCCGTCAGGCATCATATCCTGCAGAAATTGTTAAATATGTAAGACACCCCATTTTTGTCATTGGCAGGGTGGGAGGTAGTTTAGATGGATCATTAGACCTGTTACGATTTTCTGTTGACAAGTAACTATTGCCATGTTAAAACAAATTGCACGTTGTGAAAACTAACCAAACATCTATTTGAAGACATATTTATATCCCAGGTTTTAATACCCTGTAAAAAAGCTTGTTACTTTTTATGCTTTAAAGTGGATCATATTTCTTTATATAATTTATGTACTTTTTTTCTGTCCTACCTTTTCTAATTCATTAATGTTGTCAAAGTCAGAATCAAATGTTTCATTACTTGGCTTAAATGGACAAACGTGAGGCTGAAGCTTTCTTGTCGTATTGCTATGATGATTATGAATAAAGACTTTGCTCATAATGGCCAAAACACATTTAGTATATGCTTACTCAGGAAACGTTCAATACTTTGTAATCTGGTTTTCTCTGATATACATACTTGTTTAAATATGATAAAACACAGTATCCTTATTAGTTGTTTATTTTGTATCATCTCTGATATATATGCTTCTGCCATACTCCTATCATACCCGTTACATACTGAGCTGGCACTTGCAGGTTGGAATTCAAGGTCTGCAAATCTTGAAGCCTCATTTACAAAAAGACATTCCTTCATCGCTAATTGCAAATGGGGGTAAAGGATTCACTGACACAGTTGGAGGAATTGGTCTTGAAGTTCGCTTGATATTAGGTGGGGAGAATGTCGATGATGAAATGGCCAATTGGGAAGTGGAAAACCTAAAATTTTTTGTTAAACAACCGGTAACGAGAATTTCATATTTATGGTTCATTGTCTCTTTTATTTGAAGGTTTGTGTGATGATCATCTCTTCATGCAGATTGAGGCGGTTGTAACCAAGGATGAGGTTCAGCACCTCACTTTTCTGTGCAAATCCGAAATTGATTCGATTGGCCGGATAACTGCTGGAATTATACGGTTGCTGAAGTTAGAAGGTTCTGTTGGTCACTCTGTAATAGATCAACTCGGCCACCTAGGTATGTTGTCAAAATTTCTTATGTATTGAATAATTTTTCATTAGACATAAAATCTCATTGTAAGCTTACATAAAAAAAAAAAAAAAAACTCACTATAAGCTCTAGTAGTGGAACCTTCAGTCTTTCCTAAAGTTAGGAAGTAATAGGATTTTATCATTAAAAAAATTGCATTTTCACGTAGCGCAGAAGATGGATTTAAGATTTGAGGTCTAGTATTATTAACTAACTGGTATGGCATGTATAGATCAAAGAGAGGCTATGCACAGGGCTAGAAGCCATAGACCACAAGGATTCTATTAGTGTTGTTTATTCAAAAGCAGAGTCATAGTTTATCCTTCTTTCATAATCTCCTACTAATGGTATGGTGATTTGCAGGAAGTGAAGGCATTGATAAGATTTTCTCTTCTGAAAAGTATAGTAGAGATGGAAGTGTTGGTAGTAGAGGACTTTCTCCATTGCCAATCCTCATAAACGAGGAATCAAACAGAACTTCAGAACAAACATTAACTTTGCTTGAGGAAGCTCTTGTGGATTCACAGGCTAAACTTAATGATTTAATCAGTGACATAGACAATTCAGAGTCTTCCTCTCAACACCTTACCATAGTCCAACTGAGTCAAAAGATAGAGACTATGCACGACTTGTTGATGCAATTACGGAATCAAATTTGAGGTTCCTCTCTGCCATTTTTGCTGTATATTTATAGTCAGTTTTTCATCCACATAATAGGTTACAATATTTGTGTATATAGGATACAAATCTTTGCCGAGTGTTGTACAAGTTAGGCAGCCGCCATGGCTCTTCATTTATGTAACAAAATTTTGTTCCTGTGAGTAAAAAATGCAATCAATAGTTGTGAGATAATCTTTAGGAGTTCAATATGTGGAAATGCGATGTAATTAAATTCTGAAAGAGATCGTGATTACACTGCGACAAAGAAAATAACTCCACAGTCACAGCATACAAGGTTGTAGAAAACAATTTATAGAAACATTGACCGCACATAACCAATGTTTAAGAATTGTACTAAACAGCTTCACTGAAATATATTCTTTAAATAAAAAGCAATTGTCTTGCATAATAACAAATAAATAAATAACAATCATTTGAGCTTCACACGCAAACCTTTGTTTATTTCAAAAAATATTTTTGATTAAGTAATATAATAACTAAAAAAATGAAGACAAAAAAAAAACTATTCAAGCTGATTTATGCGGATTCTCTAACAATTCAGTTCTCTAAATTGTATAAACCGGTGACTTAACCCATTTTTAAAGATGAACCTGCTCGTTTAGTCCTTTCTTTCATCCTTGTAACACGTGCATGGCTCAAGGTTTGGCTTTTCTTTTATTTATTTAAACAACTTTTAACTGAGTTCTCAGTTGAACCTTTTACAATTATAAGCCTTACCGAACCAAAATAAACAAATACAAAAACTCGCAATAAACAAAGTTCCTGATGTACATGGGTTAAACTGATATATCACAGATGCCCTCATGTTTGACATGCACATCAGATTGGTATTGCATGAAGACAAGTTAGGTTGAGGATTTTGAAACATCATCCCAGCGCCATATTGTCCCATCCTCACAGCAACACAATATAGTACTACAACATAACACACGAGAAAGGACTATAGTTAAGAACTAAAACAATACTGCATCAAAATTATGAACATCAATATATGAAGAATTACCTTCCATCAAAGGATGTAGCAGTCTGCCTGATTGGAGATTTTGATTGAGGATGTGACAACCTAAACAAGGTGACTCAGCATAAGAACTTCATAAAATAAAAATCCATTAACATAAGAATGAAACTTGGATATATACTCTTAGGTGCTATTCTTCAATTAGAATTAAAGTTTCACCTCGGTAATTCACGTAATCCTTTAATGCACATTATCAAAGTAAAACTTCAATTCTAGTTAAAAACAGGACAAACAACACCTAGAGAACTGTATCTAAATTTTGTTCTTAAAATAATCTTCTAATAAACAAACCTTGCAGCAAGTACGGGAGGACTTGACTGCAATTCCCAAACAAAAATCTTCCCTTCCCTGTTACCTGTCAGACCCAGAAAATAAAAAATAAAAAAAGTAAATACAAAATAAAACTAAAATCTTGAAATTACAAAGTTGCCAGCAAAAGAACTAGTCCAAATCGTCAGAAATCTGTAATGAGCAAATTGTGTAATACATAGTTCCTGTCACTGCAGTACTGAAGCAGCACACACTAGAGAAAATAATAAATGTAAGAAAAAAAAAGGAAAAAAATTTGCAATTAGATATTCTCACCTACAGAAACTATATTGAAATGGAAGTCACAAGAAAACTTTATGAACCAGATATCACAATCGGGAATAGGGTATTTCTGAAGAACATCAACTGAACCCTAAACATCCACACAAAAAAAAATCTGATTAAAACATAGGCATTAAAAAAGTTAAAAAAAGATAATAATTATAACTAACCTCCCCTGGAGTTTGTTCCTTCACTATAGGTTCCCACAAGATTATTTCATTATCAACACTCTGGAAACGTAACATAATCCATTACTTAAGGAATTGGGAAGTAACTTCATGAATCAGAGAAAACTCAAATTGAAAAACTAGATACTTAGGATTCATTGTCAAGTTCCTAAAATGGGGGACTTGCCCAAAACACTTTTAAAACTTTTCATTTCCCAATTATTATTATTTTTTTGTGTGTGTAAAATAAACTTCATTAAATATGATTTCCCACTTAAACTGAGCAATAGATAAAAGTATATATAAACATCAACACAAAAGCTACCTCTGCTTTTCTACCAAAGAAAGTCTTTAAACACATGAACTGAGCACCGAAGAGATACCATACAAATTTTCAATAATTAATTTACTATTTTAATGAAATAGTATCAGAAGCTACTGATTTTACAACAGATCCATGAAGCTGATACCATTGGAGCATGGCATTTCCACAACAAACCTAAACATTATATTTTCACCAGATAGTAGACCGATACTGAGCAATCACTCACCTTTGAGAGGATAAAATCACCCAGCCACCTATTACAGTCAACATAATTTATATGAACTGAAGCATTGTATACCTGAAATTAGGCATCTCTAGAATTAGAAATTAGAAAAGATTAATGATATGTACCAAGAAGGAACTGTGTTACTTACAGGAAACTGTACAAATTTTGTAGGAAACTTAGAAGGAAGATCTGTCCATGTGAATGATTTTTCTACATATGAACAAAACTCTGCAGTAACATAAGAAACATGATGGATTAAAATGAAAATAACAATATTTGGTACACTGAAAAAAATTTCACATGCATAAATGTTTTGGTTCATGCATATTTTAATTGACTTCAATGTATAAACAGGACAAGGCATCATGTTCCACACAAGAAGTTTCCAATAAACTGCAAAAACAATCATTACTTGCAGCATCCATGTTATCATGAAGAAGTTATCAAATCCATGAAGAAGAGTTTATTACATGTAAAATAGGATAGATGGACAAACAGAGGTGAAGGAAGAGCAAGAAACCATCAATAGCATTTCTGAAAACATTGACATAATGGTGTCATTTAATCAAGGTAGCCAATCTCACCTAGTAGTAAAAGGCTTTTTTCTTAATCCTTTATTTTCATTATAACTGATGAAATATCTATGCTTGTTTCAGATTCGCATCTTACCAACCTTGTATCAACAGTTACATTCATATTCTTGGTATTATCTTTGTAAGTTAGTATCAGCCACTTTTTTGTACGGGGAGGGGATATCATTCTAATTGTAATATTGGATAGAGATAGAATTAAATACATAAACAGTACAATAAATCATAGTCAGATAGCATAGGTGCAGCAACCATTAAAACTAAATATCTTACCCTTCATAGACCATATTTTTACAGTATTATCCATGCCACAACTAGCAATACAATACATATCCAATGGATGAAAATCCTACAGCAAGCAACAAAAAGTTAGTTGGGCCAATCTCTGAAATCCAAAACTTATATTATCACTACAAATAGGTAATTAAGCAAGAAAAATGGAGAGATATATTAGATGAAGAATGCACTTACAACACTTAAGACTTCATTACGATGTCCCCCAGCTCCAGCAAATATCAAAATGCATATACCAGTATGAACATTCCATAACCGGATAGATTCATCCTGATAAACCTTAGATGTCATTGAATGAAAAACAAGGGATTCTTTAAATAGTGAAAATAAGGAGAAGCTATTTACTTTGCTTGCAGATACCACAAGTGATGGCTTTAGTGTTTGAGCTCTGAGTTCATTTATGGAGTCTCCATGGCCAACAAAACTCTGCAGAGAGGAGGGCATTATGTCACATAGCAGCAGGGATTAAGTACACAACCAGTACATTTTCAAAATTATTGAATAAAAAGATATTTAAGACATTTACCTTGCAGTAGTTCCCACAGAACTCTAGACTTACAACCAACACTAATGGCACATAAGGGTAAATAACTCAATTACACTTTATTCAGTAAGAACTTAGGGTGTGTCAGGGTAAACAACTTTGCGAAGCATGAATTCAATAACGAGCTTATCTGATGAGAGCTTATTCATGAACTTGATTGGGAACCTTACTAAATTAAGCTAAAAAAGAGCTTGTTTTGATAATCTTTTCTGATAAGCTTCTTTAAATAAGCTAAGAAAAATGCATAGTAAAGACATGAACCACTTTCATAAGCTCAAACTAGAATCCAACAAGGACACCAACATTTTTTTCTCACAAAAATGCTCCCAGTAATTTGATAAGCTTCACCATCAAACTTGTTGAAATAAGTAAAAAGAACACTCCTTAATCAAAGATCTGCTTGAGTGCTTATATCATTACGTAAACCCAAATGAACTCCATATAAATGCCTACCAAATATAAAAATTTATAATCTAGTTCATAGGCTTCAAGTAGACTATCACTAGCTCATTACTATAACCAAATTACCAAAATACCTTGTGTATCTTCTCACTGCCAGCATCAATGACTCGGATTACCCCATTGAGTCCTCCGGCCACAACAAGTGGGGTCCCATCAACATTGCATGCCCAACCCACAGTGTAAAAAGACTCATCCTTCTGGATTACATAAAAACATATAATTTGAAGCACATTTCTATACACAAAACAATACAAATGAAACCCTTAAAAAAAATTTAGAGAAAGAAGCGAGTCAAGGGTCACTATTCACTTACATCCTCATCCACATAAGATTGCAAAACAGCAATAACCCCTCCTTCAAGGCATTGATAAACAGTAACCTAAGGAATTAAGAAGAAAAAAATAACATTAAAGATTGATACTTTGGCAATGAAAAGAAAATTGGGTGGTGGAAAAAAACAGAGGGGGTACCCTGTTGCCACCAACGGTGGCGAAAACGCTGACGTAACGAGAGTCGAGAGAGTTGAAAACGATGGCGTATAGAGGGCGCTTTCCCTCTTGGAGGCGATTGGTGACTCTGTATTCCCTATTCTTGGAAGGAATCAATGATCCCACCACAGGCTCACAACCTAAACCAAACGATTTCCCCCGTTTGTCAGTCCCGGCCACCATCTTCTTCTACTTCTCAATACTCTCTCTCTTACGGTTTCACTTTCACACTGAAGCATGAGAGAGAAAGTGTGTAATTTTTCAATTTAATTTTTTTTTAAATAAATAGGTCATTTTACGGGTTTACCCCACTCGGGTAGACTCGACCCAATTAATATTGAAAAACTCGGGTCTTAACCTTTCATCCAAATTAAATAAATAGATCATTTTATAAGTTTATTCGACTCGGCCTGACGGTCATTTTATAGGTTTATCGGACTCGATTAGTCTTAATTAATATTGTAAAACTCGAGTCTTAACTTTACTTCAAAATTAAATAAATAGGTTATTTTATGAGTTTACTCGACTAAACATAATTAATGGTATACAACTCAAATCTTAACTTAGTAAATAGGCAATTTTACGGGTATAACATCAATTCTACTACATTTGGCCAATGTTATAAAACTTGATTCTTTAAGGTCCAAATATAAATCATTCATCACATTTTCATAATTATTAATGACATTAGTATTTAGGGTTTAACAACTTAATTGATTAGTTAACCTAAATCGATCAAGAGTTTGGATTTTGATCAAATCAATGTTGTAAAACATTAGAAGATATAAAAAAAGGGGTTGAATTATATTTTTAAAGTTTTTTGCAAATCTTTTTCAAAAACATGTTTTATCTCTAGTATGATGATACATATTTTTAATATAGAATAGGTAAGTTAGATAAAATGTTATAAAGATGTTGGATTTGATTAAATATAATGAAAGAAAATAAGGAAAAGAAATAAAAATACAATTTTTATATTGATTTGTCTTAATCAAAATTTATATCCAATCCTTTGTATTTCACTGAAATGTCTATTAACAATTAAGTTTGTTAGAAGTATTGTTAACCTAAGCATATCACAAGTATTCTTTGACTTGCTTCTTCAAGCAATAACATAAATAATTATTTACAAGCAAACCTCTATAAGTTAACACCCAATTATTTTTTAAATTAAAGCCTCTTCTAACCTCCATCATTTTCATTACGGTAAAAGAGTAAAGCTCACTAACTATTTTTTCTTAGCAAATATGTAAATGAAGTTCAAGTCTTTTCTTTTTTACACTTATGAAAATTACAACTAGAAAAACAAGTGAAGAAATACATATATAGATAGCAAATAAGTCATGCAAAAAGTTACTCGTTATTAAAATCTCTAGTATATATAAGCTAGAAGTGTTTGTTGAAAGATCGTCAAGGCTTTAGTCTTATATGTTGAAGAAATATATGTGTTTAGTATCTTCTATGCAACATTTAATGTCTCTCATTAACTAGTCATTCTAATATAATAAAGTAGAGTGTTTATCTTCTTTTTCTTATACTAAAATCATGCATCAAAGAGAAATTCTTTTGTTAAAAGAAGTATGTTGTTGTGTCTTGTTTTTCATAGACACGTCTTTTGATGAAGTTGATGTTAGAAATATGTAGTTTGATTTTAGTCTCATATTGTGTAAATGATGAAAGATATTGCTCATATATTTCTATATAATTAACCCCTTGTAAACCTTTTGGATCTACACCAAAAATAAAAATATACTTCCTAGTGTAGTCATGGATGTAGACAATATGCATTATGTGTCGAACCACGTTAAATTCTTGAGTCTTTTCTCTCTCCTTTATTTCCTTCTTTTATTGTTTTATTATTGCATTGTTCCTAACAATTGGTATCAAAGCCAATATCTTAGTATGCTTTGTGATTGCGACTTTGTCTGATCTTTCATATTAGAAAAGATTTGTTTTTTCCCAAGAATCTCAGTTTAGAGAAGTAGTGGGAGCTTTCTTAGAAAGTAGCAAGAGCAATGGCGTTGAAAGAAGGGAGGAGGAAGATTGAGAAGTTTGATGGCAAAGACTTCGGATTTTGGAAGATGTAGATAGAAGACTATCTGTATCAGAAGAAGTTGTATCAGTCCTTAACGGGGCAGAAGCCAAAATACATTGAGCAGTTAGATTGGGAGTTGCTAAATCGGTAGACACTTGGTGTGATCCAACTGACATTGGCCAAGAGCGTTGCGTTCAACATTCTAAACAAAAAGACAACTGTAGGTTTGATGAAAGCATTGTCAAACATGTATGAGAAGCCATTTGCAGCCAACAAAGTGTATCTGATGTGCAGGCTAGTCAACCTTAGAATGAGCGAAGGTAATTTTGTTACTAATCACATTAATGAATTTAACATAATTCTTGTCTAGTTGGCATCAGTGTAGATCAATTTTGATGATGAGGTGAAAACATTGATTTTATTAACATTCCTTCCGGATAGTTGGAGTGCAATAGTTACTATAATTAGTAGTTCTACAAGTAATAACAAGTTGAAGTTTGATGACATTCGAGACTTGATCTTAAGCGAAGATGTTCGCAGGAGAGGTTCAGAAGAATGTTTCAATTATGATTCCGGCTTAGCGTTGAGTACTAAAACTAGAGGAAGAAATAGCCAGAAAGGTCAGAATCAAGGCCAAGGCATATCAAAATCCAAAGGGAGAAAGCAAGTAAAAATCAGAAATGATATTACTTGTTGGAATTGTTAGAAAAATGGTCATTTTGTCAATCAATGCAAGACTCCAAAAAGGAAGAATAATAAAAGGAAGCAAGATGACGATGAATCAATAAATGCAACAACAAATGAGATTGTAGATGCATTAATTTGTAGTTTAGATAGTTTTGTTGATTCATGGATTATGGACTCAGGTGCGTCATTCCACACTACACCTTCCTTAGAACTATTATATAACTATGTTTCAAGAGAGCTTGGGAAGGTTTACCTTGTAGATGGAAAATCCCTTGATATTATGGGAAAAGGTGATGTTGACATCAAAACCTCTAATGGTGCCCTATGAACTTTGCACAATGTCAGACATATCTCTGCCTTAAAGAAAAACTTAATATCTATAGGGTAGTTGGAGGATGAGGGGCATTACGCTGCTTTTGAAAATGGAACTTGAAAGGTAATGAATGACAATCTAGTTGTTGCTCATGGAAAGAAGTAAGGGTCTCTTTACATGATTATATGACTGCCGATAGTTCCTCCTTATGGCATCAATGACTTGGGCATATAAGTAAAAAAAAGGAATTAAGCTCATGGTGTCAAAAGATAAGCTATCCAACATGAAACATGTTGATATTGGACCTTGTGAACATTGTATTTTTGGAAATCCGAAAAAGGTAAGCTTTTCTAAGTCAAGAAAGACATCTAAAGTTTAAAGGCTAGAACTGGGGCATATAGATATTTGGGGGCCAATTCTAGTAAAATCCCTTGAAGACTCGTAATATTATGTGACATTCATTGCTGACTTTACAAGAAAGGTATGAGTCTATTTTCTTAAAAAGAAATATGACGTGTTTTTTGTGTTCAAAAGGTGGAAAAAGGAGGTTGAAAATCAAACAAGTCTAAGAGTTAAAAGTCTGAAATATGATAATGGTGGAGAATATGATAGCAGAGAATTCAAGGAATTTTGTTCAAAAAATGGGATCAGAATGATTAAGACAGTGCCAAGAACACCAAAACAAAATGGTGTGGCCGAAAGAATGAATAGAACCTTGAACGAAAGAGCTAGGTTTATGAGGATCCAATTAGGCCTACCTAAGGTGTTTTGGACAGATGAAATAAACACAACAACTACCTAAGGTGTTTTGGGCAGATGAAATAAACACAACAACCTATCTCATAAACAAAGGACCATCAATTCCTTTAGACCATCAGTTTCCTGAAGAAGTATGGTCTAGAAAGGAGGTAAATCTTTTACATCTGAGAGTCTTTAGTTGTGTCTCATATATTTTGATAGATTCTAATAGCAGAGATAAATTAAACCCTAAGACAAGATTATGTTATTTCATTGGTTATGGATCTGACATGTATGACTACAAATTTTGGGATGACTAAAACAAGAAAATTATCATAAGCATAAATGTTACTTTTAATGAAAATGTGTTTTATAAAGACAGGTCTGTAGAATCCATGAGTGTAGATAGACAATTAGAGCACTATGAGAAAGTAGCATTAAAAGAAATTTCAGGAAGTGACGTAATCAATAGAAGGAAGAATATAGAGAAAAAGTCTGAGTCAAAACCAAAACCAACAAGGAAGCTAGAAACTTTTGAGACTCAAGTAAGAAGATCAAACATAACGATAGTAGCACCACAAAGGTATTCTCGTTCATTGCATTATTTGTTGTTAACTGATGCTGGTGAACCAGAGAACTTTGCTGAGGCTATGCATGGAGATAACTCTATTAAGTGGGAACAAACAATGAAAGATGAGATGAAATCCCTTCAAAAGAACAAAACTTGGTCTTTAACCAAGCTACTAGAAGGAAAGAAGGTTTTGCAGAATAGGTGGGTCTATAGGTTAAAAGAAGAACTTGATGGCAACAGAAGATATAAGGCAAGACTTGTAGTGAAAGAATTTCAACAGAAACAAGGAATTGACTTCATAGAGATTTTTTTCTCCTATTGTCAAGATAACGACTATTAGAGTTATCTTGAGTATTTTAACTATGGAAAATCTTCATCTAGAGCAGCTAGATGTTAAAACTACATTCCTGAATGGGGATTTAAAGGAAGACATCTTTATTTCACAATCAAAAGGTTTTGAAGTACAAGGCAAAGAGAATCTTGTGTGCAAGCTTCATAAAAGTTTGTATGGCTTAAAACAAGTGTCGAGACAGTGGTACAAGAAGTTTAATGAGTTTATGAACAACTCAGGATTTCACAAATGTGAAGAAGATCACTGTTGTCATGTTAAGAAATGTGTTGATACTTATATTATTCTTGCTTTATATGTTGACGAAATGTTAATTGCAGGGTCTAATATGACAGAAACTAACACGTTGAAGAAACATTTGGCAGAAAATTTTGAGATGAAGGATCTTGGTCCAGCCAAACAAATTCTTGGCATGAGAATCTCCAAAAATTGATCAAAAGGTATTTTGAAGTTTCTTGAGATAAATATATTGGAAAATTGCTTAACAAATTTAATATTGAAGATGCAAAGATGAAAAATATCCTTTGGGAACACACTTAAAGTTTTCTAAGAGACAATCTCCTCAAACAAACGAAGAAAAAGTTACATATCTAAAGTACCATATGTGTCTGTAGCAGGGAGCTTGATGTATGTTATGGTATGTACCAAACTTGACATGACACATGCAGTGAGAATTGTGAGTAGATTTCTATCCAATCCTAGAATGAAGCATTGGGAGGGTGTGAAGTGGATATTGAGATATTTGAAAGACACTTCAAGGATGCATTTGTCTTTTAGAAGTAGTATCATTTTACAAGGATTTTCTAATGCAAATTTAGGAGGATATCTATATAATAGAAAAAACACAATAGGTTACATCTTTTCGTTGGGTAGTACTATTGTTAGTTGGAAGTTTAAACTCTAAGGTAGAGTTTCTCTTTCAACCACTAAAGCTGAGTATGTGACTATTTCAGAAGCAACCAAGGAGAAGATATGGCTGAAGAACCTTCTCAAAGGATTAGGAAAGGAGCAAGATGATTCTCCATCATTTAGTGACAATTAGAGTGCAATATATCTCGCTAAAAATCCAATCCTTCATTCTAGATGCAAACACATTGAGTTGAAGTATTATTTTATCAAAGACTTGATAAGTGATGAAGATTTGTCTTTATTGAAGATCTTAGGATCAAAGAATCCAACTAATATGTTGATTAGGACTGTTACAACTGATAAGTTGAGGCTTTGTATTACCTCAACTGACTTTCGAGAATAATTGATGATGAAGACACTATACTAGGTGGTAATATAAATCAAACTCCGAGTGAGAGAATTGTTAGAAATATGTAGTTTGATTTTAGTCTCATATTGTGTAAATGATAAGATACATTGCTCATATATTTCTATATAATTAACCTCTTATAAACCTTTTAGATATATACCAAAAATAAAAATATATTTCCTAGTGTAGTTATAGACATAAACAATATACATTGTGTGTCGAACTATGTTAAATTCTTAAGTCTTTTCTTTCTCTCCTTTATTTCCTTTTTTTATTATTTCATTGTTCCTAATAGTTGATTAGTAGAGATTTTTGGCTTTCATAAAACTTTTTCAATACACTTTCAATAAACTTTTTCAATACACTTTCAATCAAGACCTTATTAAAAATATGTATCTTTAAAGAATATAAAAAGGGCAGGCATTAGCTGATTTTCTAACCCTATACACATGCTTAAAAGTAAGTGACCCCATGTAGGATTGCAATGTATATTTATGTATTAATCTTTGGATTATAACAATTGACGGACCCATGACTCAATTAAGCATTGGTGCAAAGTTAATAGTAACTAGCAAAATAAGAATTTTAGTTGTTAATTATCGATTTCTCTTTTTCAACAATTAGGTTGAGAATGAGTCACTATTTTTGAGCTTAATTTAAGAAGAGATGATAACAATGCAGTGTCTACCTCAGGCTTTGGTGCTGGTCCATCCTAGCTATATCTGGAAGAAACATGTGGATGGCTTCTGACCATGAAATTTGCCTCAAGTTTGTGGCAGATGGGTTGCCCCGTCTGTCACTTCTGGCAGGTAAGTTCAAGAAATTCTCTCGGGACTTTTTGGCAAAAGGGGTGCGGAACACTTCCACTTGCTCATACCGCAAACTCTGAAGCAGCTCTTGTTAAAAACCGTGATTCACAACCTTGAAAAAACCCCACGTTCTGGCTGTTTCCCTGATTTTTTTTCCTTGTAGGTCCCACTTCCTTATTTTCTTTTCATTCATAAAAAAATAATATATTGGGATATAACTACGTATTCAACCACAACGCTTGTGTTAAAAGGTTTCCTTGCGGTTTTACACTGCCGTGTTGATGAATTTTGTATCGTCATATTAACATTTCTGACACAATTTATGCGTAAATTGCCATCATTTTGATTCTAGGATTCAACCGTTCTACACATAATAACATGTCACCACCCCGATTTCTTCCTCACTAGATATTTCTAGATATTATTTGCTTATTGGACAATAATTTAACTGTATTATCTTAAAAAGTGAAAGCTATCTATGCATATATACACATCTTACCAACCATGGTCCAAATAAAATACAACGCCCTTATCTTCATTCTTAATTCACTTTACTTCCAAATTGGCATGGCTTCCACATTATTCTCATACCCTTCTCTTCACCTTCACATCTATCCACATAAAACATCATCAAATCCATCAGAGTTTTCCATTCTCAGCCAACCCAAAAAGCACTTTTCCATTAGATGCACATCTCTAGACTCCACTCCTGAGGCCGAGTTTCCAACCCCAGACCCTTCCTCTAGCACAGTGAACAGTCCAGAGTCTTTTCCCATTGAGAAGAGAAGGAGATCAGAGATAGTGAGAGAGAGAAGGGGAAAAGAACTTGTACAGCCAGAGCCACCAAACTTTGAGATTGGATGGAAGAGGACCAAAGAGATCAATCTAGAGAGGCCAATAGGGCATGTCATAGCTGACTTTTTGGAGAAGCTGGAGACCCTCATGGGGAAGGAGTTTGGGTCCACAGAACTGCTGGTAAAGGTGGGGGAAATTGTGGCTGAGAGGGCAAGAGAGGAGGCTGAGATTCTGAGAGATGAAGGGAAAGTGGAAGAGAGAATGGTAACAGAACTGTTTAGAGTGTTGAAGTTGATGGAGATGGATTTGGCCATGGTGAAGGCTGCTGTGAAGGAAGAGACACTAAGTGAGAGGCTTGAGCAGGCCAAGGCTAGGTGCAGGCAAGCCATACTTGTTGCTTATTCCTTTTGAATTCTTTCATGGGAATCATGTGACATTGGAGATGCAATGTAGTAGTGGTAAAGAACTTGAAAGTACTAATAAATTTTGTTTAGTTGTGCCCCCATTGACTTTTTTTTTTAATCATCACATACTTTTGCCTAAGAAATAACATCAGATTCTGATTAAGAAAAAAAAGTAAAATGTGTACAGACAAGTGGTTAGTTGATGTATGCTGAGCACTTTTGAGAAGTCCAAGATTCATGATCTTTAGCTTAAACTATGAACTTGTGCATAAGATAGAAGGTTTTCATCCCTTCTTCACGCTTGGACATAGTTTTCACCATCTGATAGTGATTTTATTTTTGTTATTCTTTCCTTTAGTGTCTTGCTTCCTATGTTGAGTCTAATGACCGAAAAGAGAACATTAATACACTACTCACGATTAGATTGAACTTCAGACCCAAATTATTTTTGTGAGGTTTGAATGGCTGTTAACACAGGTGTCACTCCAAGAAAACATAATGTGATGATAATATTTGTCATTAACAATTTAAAAATTCGTCACTAAGAAAATCTTGTAACATGTTAATTGATCACTTATCGTCACTAATATTTATACATATTAATGAGAAAAAGAAATCTTCATAATAGATATGATGATAATGGTGATCTATTTGTCACTATTAATAATGTTTAGTTTCTAAAAATAAAACAGTGATTTCAAATTTTAATTATGAACCAAAGCCTAGAGTTTTATTTATTTCTTTTACACTATTATATATATGCACAATTAAATAGAATAAAGATAGACTGAGCATTAAAAAAATTGGAAAACAACTTATTTATACTATTTTTTTAATGGGCATGGTACAAGAGCGATGCTTCGTTAGTAAATCATTATATTAATTGCATTATTGTTTTATTTATTAACAGAATACATCCTTTTTATTTCTTTTATTTTAATTATTTCAGAGCATCATCTCACAACCAAGAGATTAATCTTTGTATACGCTGAAAGGCTGAAGGTTAAAAACCTCTTGAAACAGTATTTTTTCCATACTGATCATGTTTAGAAAATTTGAATCTCTTCTACTCGAAACGAGTCTATTATGTCTTATTTAAATGAAACGGTTGAATTGTGAACTGGCCATCTTCAATTTGATATTCTTTTTGACCTTTAAAAACACTAGTAAACAACACTATCGTTGAGTCATTATCACATCATCAAAAGAAATTGCCAAAACAAATTGTGGCATTAAAATACTTATAATCATTGAGTAAAACTATCATATTGCCTTTTTCCTTGTTAACAACGTTGTCAGTGTAATTCTAAAAATGTGGGGGCAGAAATACTTATATAGTAAGAATAATTCATAAAAAATTGTTGGCTGGGGAAGTTGTAGAGCAAACTTGATGAAACGCACTATACAAAGCCGTCATATTAAGGATTCTCATTCAGTATCAGTGGCATTAGCACAAGCACGCTGCAGAGAATCGTGACATTTCTGTGAAGGCAAAAGCCCCAGTTTATCCTTGATTTCCGAAAGCAATTTGAGGCTAGTGTGCAAATCACTGGACTCTGATTCTTCAATCAGAGAAAATACCTATACATACAAAGACAAGAAAGTTATCAATACAATGTGGGCTAAATGTAAGGAAAGAAACATCATAAAAATTGAAAATTTTTCCACGACCCATTAACAATATTCCAAGGCCCAAACAACATAGCTGTTTGAAAGAGTTGCAGACTTGCACATACTACAACAATAACTCAACATAGCAAACCATGTTTCTTCATTCATTGAATTATACAAATTAAGTGAAAAGGAAGCCAGAACTAACCTTATCAAAGAGAATTTCCATAACATGTTCATCACTTTGGAACTTATCCTTGAGCAGATTACACAATTCAACAGCAGAACTGACACAAAATACAATGAACGCAAAGTAAATCGCAGGATATATTTTTAGTGGATAGAAATTCAAAAGTGTGGTGGGGAACAAACCTTAAATGCTTATTCCGAATACAGTACAAGATGATTCTGCAGCAAGCATCATTCCAATAGTCTGTATCATCCAACTCCTCAAGTAGCAGAAGCAACCTATCCAACTCTCCCCCGGAATGAGTGTGCTCCTATGAATGTCGAATGGCTTGATTATGAATGATTGTAAGTTAAACATTATATAAATTACTGATATATTTAAAACCTTACAATGAGACTCATAACGTCTTTTGCCTCCAGCTTGTGTCCAGCTTGCTTGATTTCCTCATAAATAACAAGAGCCTCAGACAATTGCCCATGTGATGCAAGTACCGAGACAAGAACACCCTTGATTTGGTTCAAGCTCTTCGGTGGTATCAATGGATCTAAGATTACCTGTAATGTTAAGGATTAATCAGATTACCATACAGGTTACTCGGTGCTTTAAGCATATAATGGATGGCTCTAGTCTAAGTATGGAATCATGGCATCGAGAAACAACAGGAAATGGGAATATACACCAGGTAGTGCAAAAAACAAAAATGAAAAAGAACGATGTTTTCACAAATTCAAGGAAAAACTTAAGTTATTTAGGCCAAAACTATTCACAATCGAAAGAATATATTAAAGTATCTAATAATATTTTTGTAGTAATTTTTAGTAATTTACAAACTACTGTATCTTATATTATCTCTTAGGATTAGTTTCCATATCTCGGAAGGTTGGTTTCCATAATTTCTTACATTTCATGGTTTGTTTCCTTATTTTATTAGTATTATAATCTACTATTAGCAAAAATAAGGGTTAATGTTGTATTTTTTTTGTAACGCATCACATCTTAAATGCTCATATTTGCAATTCATATTACAAAAATCACTTTAGGTCGGCAAGAAGATATTATAATAACCCAAGAAAATTTAGGTTTGGAATTGGATTAATCACATTGGATAGAGAAAGACATAAAACAGAGAGAATTTTGACTAAAAATGTAAAGAATTCTCTCTCTCCAAAGAAGGCTGGTCATTTAAGAATAAGCATGAAGTAGTATCACTAGTCATTTAACATGAGGATATCCAAGTCCCTCAAAATAACAACACATCAAAAGGAGGTTGGGAAATCCTTTTTTGTAACTGCATTTGGCACCTTGAAATTTTATGAATAAGTATTAATAATAAATGCGTCTTGTGACATGAGAAATTGATGCTTGGATAAATCAGCAGAGCCAAAACCCACAAAACTGGTTTCCACCCTTGAAAGATTTTTAAACCAATCCCTAATAGTTCAGAAACTAAAATTATATATTTGTAATATCAATTTTGTCAGCAAAGAGCTAACGTCCCAAGCAACTGTATAAACATGACATAAAATTATTCATCAATATTCAGTTTCAACAACTTACCCCAAAAATAGATATATGCAAGTTCATTCAGTCAGATATTTTGGGCTTGAAAAATGCATCTATATCCCTTTTGGACCTAGTGATTAGTTCAAGGGAGCAGCATCTGCTGCTTGGACCCATACCTTTTTTGCTTTCTCCAACTGTCCGCAAGCAGCATAAGCCTTTACAAGTGCCATGAAAATTTGCTTTGTAGCTACTATTCCGGATTGCTTCAGTTCTTCATAATACTACAAGCATAATGTTGAGACATAAAATCATGACATCTGTGGACAGTATATCTTAATTACATACTTCAGTTTATTGAAACTGTATTTATGTAAACTCAAAAATATTACAGTGCATCATCACAGCATTACCATAAATATACAAACAGGGAAAAAACATATGACAATGCATGATAACATTGAAAAAATTAACTTTGGAGTGCTTACAAACATGAACTACATAGGGTAAAAAGATCAATACAAAAGATGCAATTTCTCTAAAGCAGTGTTTGCTTCTTCTGATCTGAATGAGGCTATGATCAAATAACTCTTAATTTTGCTAATAAGTCTGAGTAAACATCAGAAGGAACAATAGAAGAAATAACAAAAACCTTCGAACACAAACACCGGTTTAAAGATCACAAAATGCCCAAAAAGGAAGGGATGTGTTTGTTCCTGATTCAAATAGATATGTAAGAAACTATTAAATGGCTATTAAACACAACTTACCTTCACTATATCCTCCTCAGTTTCAGAGTTACTAATCAGGTAGCTGAAAGTCTGTGAATCAGGCTTTATATCAGTACATTGCATGTGCTCAAGAATCCTCACCCCATCACTAATGTTTTTCTGCAAAATTTAGTGCAAAAGGGTGACAAAAGATTAAAGGAATGCATGGTTAAAGTAGGTGATGTGTCAATTTAAATACATCGTCAAAACATTTGAGACTGATTATATAAACCATTGTGCCAATAAAACTATCCACATTATCAAAAGCAATATTCCAATCAATAACACAGCATAATTAGAAAGCATCAACATGTTTTTAGTTAAATTATAATATCATATTGGAAGCAATGAATTACCTTGATAACTTGCCTAAAATCTAAAAATACAAGGAGTTAATGACTGTAAGTAGCTATTAATTCCTAGATTTGGTGAGCATGGTGAGATTTCCCTTCGCCTACAAGTGTAGGAGTGACCTTGTTCAAGGATTTGCATCACATCTATAATCTGTATAACTAAATAAAAAGAGCCATAAAAAATATGTCCAACGGCCCTAACAATTTCAGGTGGTTCCTCATTTAGCCACCAACAACTAGAAAAAAAAAACAAAGAAATCAATATTAAATTGTCAAAATCTGGTTTCAATGGATTCAAGTGCCTTGGTCATTTAAACTGAAATTCAATTGATTTTGAGTCAGTTTAATAACAAAATGGTTTCAGAGTATTGACTGGTCCAGAAACTGGACCACTAATTTGCCAGCTACATCTATGGGTTAAGAACAATCTTGGGAACAAGCATTTTCTCAAATACTAACAGAAATAAAACCGGAAAAATATTAGTCAGATAAAATCTCGAAGATAACATTGCAGACAAATTCATACATTCATTAGTTATCATATTAATTTTTTTTTACCCTAAATACTTTCTAATAAGCTTTACCTCTTAATAGATATATTTTAAAGAATTTATTTATGTGTCCATATTTCAGTAATTGGTTCTTATTTTAATTAAATTAAATTTAAAATTTAAACAACTAAAAAGTTAAATTTTTATAAATTTGTATAAATCATTCCATGTATTGCATGAGTAACATGCTATTTGGGCATTATGACAGAATTTAGGCCTTGTCAAACCTGAATCTAAATTTATAAATCCATCTGCTTGTTTAACTAGTGTGGATATGAGACAAACTTCCTAGCTACATTCTTTCTGAGCCATCTAGAAATGTATGTACAGAGTCCATTTGATCTTTCTGCCAAAGCCAACAAAAATTTCCAGAAATCATATTTTAAGTTCTAGCAAACCATTCCAATCTCATTGAAGAAATAGCTAAAAGTCCATATGAGCAAAAACAGAAGCGTCCTCAGTAACCAGATACAACACCTCTCGAAAACATTCTGCCATTATGACATTGTACATCCTGGCTGTCGGCTTCAAATTTAATTCCTCCAAATCATCAAGCATCTTATATGCACCTTCAAACTGCATTATAAAACCAAAAAATAAGTTTCATCAAGGGATAATGCTCACAGTGATCAACCAAATCAGTATTATAATAGATGTTTAGCAAGACAATCAAAATTAGTAGAAAGACTGATAAACACAAGCATGTAAATGAAATCTGTGCAACTTACATCTTTCATCTTCAAGAACAAATTTATCATAGATCTGAATGTTTCATCATTTGATTCCAAACTGTAGCGACATATCGTAGAGAAGATTCGATGGACCTTATTTAAGAATTTACCAAAGAAGAAAACAAACATTACATAGCAGAACAGTAAACCATGGTAGATGACATTGAAGGCTTCAAACAATTACCAGAGAGCCCATTTCAGCATATACTCTCACGAAATGTTTAATGAAAAATTTTGTCTGTATTACTTGTCCATTATGTTTGCAATGTAATGAACAATTGAAACATACAAATGGAGAAAGGAAACATAAATATGTAATCCTAACTGATTACGCTTCTCTGTCCCCATGAAAAATTATCTGTTTTTCCCAAAGGTAAGGCATGTGGTTTAGTAGAAAGGCTTGAATCTTATGAACTGACCAATTCTAAGCAACCTCATTGTGTTAGAAATTACAGCCAAGAGGGATAAAATTTATGAAATAGGACACTAAAGAATGCTGCAGAAACAACCATATACTTCTTTCCTTGTAACTGACCTTTTAGCCAGTTAAAGACAAATATATTGTTGGACTTTCACCTAATATCTTAAGCTTTTAGGTTAACGATCCCTTGACATGGAGACATTAGTGACCAAAGTTATAATTTTAACTAATCTCAAATTGAAGTTTAGCATAAGTTAATGATGGGCCTAGACTTCATATTTTCTTCAGGGCTGAAGCTCTTTCATTTGAGAGCTGTATAACAGATATAATCATTTATTTATTTATTTATTTTAAAAAATAACATCATTCTTAGATATTGACCAAACAGTAACATTTTAAGCTTTTAAGCCAAAGAGTTCATTGACATAACACAAATACTAGTTCAAGATCATAAGCTTAGACATAAAGCCCAAAGTTTAAAAAGATAGGTGGTGAGAAGATATGAACATATTAGTGCACAAGCTATGACCAATGAAGAAACAGAAGAGTAATTGTATGGAAGATTGGTCATACCAAATTATATTCAGATGTATAATCACAAATTTGTATTATTGAGTGCAACACCTTGGTTGATAGAGTCAAGCCTGCTTCACACATTTCATCAACAATATCAAGCGCTACATGGACCTGCATTACAAACCAAAAATAATTCATCTTAAATGTAAACTCCAAGTCTTTCATAGAATAAATGGGAAATCCCAAAAAATATATATATTATATATTATATTCACAAAACCGGCTTCTAAGATGAGGACTGCCAAGCTTTATAAGCTCTATTTAAACCATATTTTTAGTCAATGTGAGACTAAACCACCACCCTTAAGGCTGTAATTAAGGCAATCTCCAAAGAGACCACAACTAAGGTGTGCTAGGGGTATCTGCAATTAAGGCAACTTTTCAACACTAACTCTTGACGACAGACATTCTCTCCTCATGTGACTTCCCAATGCTAGCATGTGAAGATTAGTAAACGATTACTTGAGAAGGAAATATCATTTTATAGGTGAATGTCTCTAAACTAAAGTGCAGGCAATATTCATGAGAAGGATGTGGATTGACAGATACTTTGTAGTTGGTGGAAGGAAAGAAGTTTGAAATTTTAATGTAAACCAAGAAGTAATTTAAGCAAGCAAGGATCAGAATGGTTTCAGTTTGTTTATGTAGCAAGTGGTCTGTAGTATAATTGTGAACAGAAAACCAAATGGCTGTTCAGTTGACAAGAAAGCTAGGCCTAGTGGGTCCCGTTCACTGTGCTAGCCTGCAAAAGGTTTTGAAGAAAGCAGAGTCTGCATTGAATCAGGGTAGTCTGGGTTAATTAAATGGAAAAACAGGAATGCTTAGTGAATACAATACCAAATAGTAGGAAAAGTCTAGTTTAGCATCAGAGGCAGGGATGGTGAAAGTGCCCTGGGCTGTGATTATTTCTTTACTTCAACACCAGTTGCAGATAACAAAGTCTTACTAAAGGTGCAGAGTTACAGAAATCTTCCTATTGACAGTAGGAATATCAAAACAACATTCTCCAGTCTAGTAAAAATTTCAAATGAGCAGCCTCACCAACATTACATAAAGACATCAACATCATGGACAAAGATGTGGTACATGGCAGGCTTAAAGGTGAAATTTTCAAGTATGGTGATATGCAAAGTGACAAAACATGTCACACAGCTTTCAAATGATGATTATAAGGACTAGGGAGTCAAGCATCTACGCACAGAGTGCAAAGGTTAGGCAATATCTCTGTTTTCCTTTTCTTTTCAATTACTTTTATGAATAAATAATCCTTTTAATGATTTTTGGATATCAGTGAACAGGGCATTGGACTAGATTTTCTTGTTTTTTTATCAACAAGGAATATGTCAACTACAGCAGAGAAAAGAACCAGCAAACTCATTATATTGGCAAAAAAGGAACTTAAGAAATTACTTGTATATACATGAAAATATGTTTTTTCTATTAAATAAGAATATATAAAAAGTAAAAATATGTGGGTCCACAAATAATAAATACATTACTTTTGCCAATGGTTCAAATACTGTTCTTCAGTAAAGGGTGAGGAAATTGATGAGTGCACTTTCAATGTCCTGTTGTGTTCCTAGATGAGACAGTTCTCTTATTTTCCATTTTTCTTCTGGATTCTTTTTTCTTCCTATAGAAAAGGTTCTGGCAGTCACTTAATAATCATTAAAGTGCAACAAAGAAGGTTGTACCTTGAGCAATGCACAGCTATGTAAAATGAGCTTCTCGTATGATGAGGATGAAGGTGAAATTTCTAGCCTTTGGTGCAAATCTTTGAATTTTTTTACGATATCCTCAACCTTCAAGAATACCAATAATACATGTGAGCAAACAAAACATGCTCAAAGAACTTTCACCCCATGAAAGTCAAGTACTATGGACAATTATCATATCAAACAATATGTATGCAAAAAATAGCTACTGAAATCCATTGATTGTGGTCAAATGCTCATTTGCAACTATGCACTTTTTAGCATACAAGCTCGATGAAGCAAGACTTCATTGGCTTTTAAGTTTTAGCCACAACAGAGGTATGAACTGAACCACATTTTAAAGACATGCCAATTCTATCAGTACCTGATAATTCACCTTAGAACACTGTACATGATAACCTACAAATGCCACTCTGTTTAATTCAACTTTAATTGAGAATTCAAAATTAATTATCAAGAAATTGTCACTAAAGTATGCTAATAGAAACTACCAAACTGGCTGTTGTACTACACCAATCACACTAAAGTATAAGTAACATAAAAATGTGAAATTGGAGACATAGTTTTAGGATGAAGCAAATTGCAAATTGCAAAAAGCAT
Source organism: Pachyrhizus erosus (assembly GCA_026544285.1). Lineage (NCBI taxonomy): Eukaryota > Viridiplantae > Streptophyta > Magnoliopsida > Fabales > Fabaceae > Pachyrhizus > Pachyrhizus erosus. Next base: position 33,097 of record JAMLFT010000269.1, read on the forward strand.
AGTATCATTGCCTCACGGAAATTATCAGCACCATTTGTGAGATATTTCTTACTGATAAATCTGGAATGCTAACAGCATAACTAGCAATGAAGTTTGTAATATCATCTGCTTCATGATCTGCAAAATGTTAGAAAAACTCAGTAAATATAATATACAAGGGAAAAATATATACAAGAATGAAATGCCTAATCCCTCTGTACAATTATAATATCACTTCAGATACACAAAGATAGAATGTTAGAAAAAAATCTTTAATTAAATACATTTACAATTAGCCAAGAAAAAAACAGATCTGTGCAATCCTAATTTAGGTCTGTTAATACATATAAAACACAAGAGTCACAGAATTTGATAGATAAAAAGGCTCATACAGCGTATGCAAATTCTTTTCTTTTTTTCCAAATGCAACACAATGCCATATTTCACAGCTCATGTACATCATCCACATTGAAAGAAGATAAATATCACAATTACCACTTGTTTTGAAGTCTAAAAGGAACTTCTCCGCCATAGGTTCCAATAGTAATCTTCCTAATGCCCGAAATATCTTTGCAACAGATTCCGCAGATGAAAGGTTTCTTATGTCTATGATTTCCAACAGCCTCAAAATATCCTCCCTCCATTCACTTTCACAAAGAGCTAATAAATAACTTTCTGCAACATAGGTTGAACAAAGTAAGTAAGTTTCTAATGTGCTACATGAAACAAAATTTTCTATTCTTATTGGACATCAGAGTGCAGATACAACAGCAATATTTTAATAGTCATGTTTCCTTACTAGATAGCAGATGCACTGATTTTGAAACATGCATGCTTGGCATAGAAGCTTCTAATAATGAGCTGCATAACTGCAATAGTGCAATGTACTTGGGATATAATTTAGCACAAGTTCTATTCTCTTAACATTTTTCTGATAGAGCACAGGTGTGAATTTAGATATATATGTTAATTGCAATAGGGCAGCACAAAACATTTTTATCTGAATAATCAAATACAATTAGCCACATGGATCATGTCATTTGCAGTTCAAACAGCATGGGTTAAATAGTTTCATCTCAAATGATCCCAAAAAATGTCATAGACGACATCAATTATGTCTCTATGTAATGCAAAAACACTGATGAGCTTTTTAACATCTGTTACAGTTAGAATCAAAAGCAAGATGTTCTTCAGCAAAACATGTTATGGCAAAATAATGCACGTGGAAAAAAAAAACAGAAAAAAGATTCTCCTACCTCGTATATCAGATGTTGCTTCACCATCATTCTCTGCAATATAGTTACAAATTCCCTGAATCTTCTCTTCATTATTAACTTTTAACCACAGCAACATTTCATAGTAACCCAGTCTAGTAACTGAACTGGGATTCTCATCTTTGATAACAACGCAGAAAAATTTAAACTCCTCAACCATACACATGTCAATCGTATACAAAAGAAGCGGGCGATATGCTTGCTCTTGTAGCTCTAAACCTTGTTCCCTCATTGATTTAAAAAGGTTAAAAACCTTCCCCAGTTCCTCTATTGCAATGTCTTCATCATCAGTTCCTCTGGCCTTATCTATGCACATTTCTACCAATGCATTGTATCCTTTCACACCTGGTTCTCGTCCCACTGTACCAAACAACTCAAGGGTAGCCTCTGGTCCTAGTAGCTTTGTGCAGACTTCAATTAATTTCTGAAAACGGCTTTCTTGTGAGAATTCAAACGCACACTTTTGTTTCTTTTTACGAGATTGCTCTTTCCGTTGCAGTAATATATTACTTTGTGATACGCTTGACAACCATGATAGATTTGGCATTGTTTCAAACTCCTTTGACCCATTAATTTCCTCAGAATCAGGTTTCTTGATTGACTTACCAGCTGCAGTCGGTAACAATAATCCGATATAATTAACCTTTTACAGACAAAGAGAAAACAAGCTCATAAATTAAAGATAATCTATTCATAGGAGATGGTGCTGTAGTTCACAGTTCTCAACGAATGAAATCAAAAAAAATAAAAAAAATGATCCCAAGAAACTATTTTTTGCACACCAGAGAGAAATTTCATTCCATTGCAACCGCCCCCCCAAAAAAAAAAAAAAAAGAAAAAGCAAAAAAATAATCGTAAACAAAAAGTAAAAAGTTACTAGTTAAACCAACTAAATTAGACCAACTCCTAGCATCCTCAGTTTCCCTTGTTATCCTAGAGAAAATGGATATATACAGTGAGAGCACGAGAGAAGTAAGTCTTGGCCATACGATAACACACGAATGGTTAAAATTTTCATAATTGGTTTTAATTTTAACAAATCATTTGAATTATAAGTTACACACTCTCCTTTCACGCCATCATCTCTCATTTGATATCCTTTCTATACATGTGTATTCTCACAGGAATTTTAACAAACACTTACTGTGGAAAATAGAAGAAATCTGCTTGAACACTGCATTAGATGAATCACCTGCACCAAAATATCCAAAAATAAATAAACAGATTCTAATACTCGAATTGTCCAACAAATGTAACATCCTCAGCAACAATTTCCAACTTTAACATAACGAATCCGATTCTATAACTAGTTCACTAGAATAAACGCTATTTATTCAGTCAGAAAGGAAGCACCTGAATCAGAGGGTCGCTTTAGCTTGAGGCTTGAGAGTATGAAATTCTCATCAAATCCAGAAGGGAATAACGACTCTAGAGAAGTAGAAGAAGAGGAAGAAGCAGCAGAAGAGGAAGAAGAAGAAGAAGATTGGGGTTTAGTAGTGCCGCGTTTGGTTGCTGAACGTGTACGGAGCACAGTGCTTAGATTTCGAACGTAAGAGTAACGCATTTGCAATTATGATCACCTTCAAACGCAACATTTGCTCTTGTTTTTTGTATGGAAATGGAACCACGCCACAATTTCAGTGGCCTTATAGCACATCAATTTTTTCCTCTATCTATGCCACATACAAATCTCATGGAACTACCAAAATAGAGAAAAGATGTTTAACTTTCTTTTGAGGTGAGTTTTTATGGTAAGAAAAATGCTTCCAACCCCAAACAACATTGTGAAAATAATAACTTAGATTATACATGATCATGTGCCAAATTTTGTTTTACTAAGCTTATTATTACCGGAAAAAAAAATGTTAGCTTAGTTAAAATGACGGTTATTATTCTTGGAAATTATATTCCTTTAGGTTATGCTAACTGTGGGTTCTTTTTTCTCTTCAGTACCAGTGATAGCAGCAAACTATGTACGTAAAGGATCCTATCACAAATACCACGCACGGGCATTTGATGAAAGGTACGAACTTTTATGTACCAATTACTACAATAATTATTAAAAAAATAGAGATATTCTTCGATCAGATTGAATTGAATTTCATTAAATTTGTTTTTCAAATCAATCAAAATAGTATAGATTAAGTTAATTTAGATTTTTTTTTTATCAAATTTCACCCAAATTAACTTGATCGATATTTTGGATTAGTTCGAGTTAAGTTTATGGATAAAAAATTATTTTAAAATTTTAAAAGAAATTTTTCTTATTATTTTTAAATGATATTTTGATAGGATTTTTGAGCGCATGTTTGGGATGTGATTAAAGCAACTCCAACCTATGTTTTCAAAGGTATTGTTTTCTATACTTCTACTGTAAAGAAGCATTGAGCTTCGTGCTGTCGCAAATCAACCAAAATACAAACACAATGCAACTTTTTTCAAGCAATTTTTTTTTCTAAGAATATGACAATATGCATTTTGATATTTGTTTAACTTCCCAAATCAACTTCATACATTTAAAGAACTAATAAAATTTCACTTTTTATGAATCTCATTATAAAGCATCTTTTAAACAATAAGCACTATGATGTTGGTATTTCACAATGTCCAAATTCATTACGCGTGCAAATAAATAACTATTAGTTGACAAAAGATTGACTACTAATTGATACAGGTAAACACCAACCAATATATGAACCAAATAAAAACAAAACAAAACAAAGAAAATTGGTTTAGTGTATAAATCAGTTTTATTTTTTATAATATATAATAAATTAAAATTTAAAATATGTGATGTTGATGTATTGGGTTGAATTTGTCAATTCAATACTAAAATTCAATACTTAACTAGAAAAATAGTAGGTTTAATAGGTTGGAGTTGGTTCATTCCTAAATAATCCAAAAAACCGACACTAAATAATTTGGATCGAAATGGATCTATTTAGATTATGGATATTTGTACTTATTCTCGTGGATGTCCTTAAAAGAAAAGAAAAATAAAAAAAATAAAACAATTTTTAAGATGTTTGTTAAAGATGAAGATGAAATTAAAAAAAATATTTTTTATTGCTTGAATATATAGAAACTAAAATAAAAGAAAATATATATTTGTGTGTAAAATGATATAAATAACCTAAATAAAAAAAAAAGATGTAAGATAAATAAGGATATTTTTTGTCATTTAATTTTTCAATAGTTCATTTCTATTCCTTTGCTTTCATAAGGGGAAAAAATTAAGAGGAATTCAAATTATTTTTATCTTTTTATTGTATAGTGCAATATTTCAAACAAGGACTAGATAATATCCTATCTTTTTTTTATTCCACTAACATTTGTTCCTCTTCTTTTCACTGCAAACAAACAATGTGTTAAAATTATTTATTGATGTAAGGTTGATAATGTTTTCTTAATTAAATATAACGAAGTTACACAGTGAGTTACATTACAAATTTTTTTTCCTAGAAAAATAATATACATGTCATATGATAAGTAAACCATTTGCTTACAAGTAAGAAAGTTTGTCATGTGAAACTTCTAATTTACACAACGATTTTCATACAAAAAAAATTAAAAAATACTTAATTTTTTTTTATAAACATCACAAATATTATTTTCGAGAAATAATATTATTTAAGTTAAATAGAACTATTATAAGTTACAAAAATATAATTTTAAATATTTAATATAACTACATATTAAAAATATGAATTAAATTATGATGGTTAAATTAGAATAATTTTATGCTATTTGATATAATAAACCTAGATAAGTTACAAATAAAGGATCATCTACCTTGTTGTTTGCATTATGGACAAAAACATGAACTCCACCATGAATACATGACGACGAGTGTACTTATTTTACCATCTAAAATCAATATCCAAAGCAAATTATATTACAAGACTTCAAAACATACCTATCCAAAAAATTATAAATATTCATTCCACCCCATCAAAGGAAAAAAAAAAATTTAAATGGGAAAGATCACATTTTAACTTAAGAATAGCTATTTATAACATATAAAGTAGTGAGAGATATTAAAATGACTGATTAAAATAAATACTAAATAAAAAAGATTGTTGAGATATGAGTAAAATCGAAGGTGTAAAATTGGACGAGTGTGGTTGTGCCTCAGTGATGATGTATAGGATAACTAGGTGATATTGAGGAGTGTGAGATACCTTTTTCTATTGGTTGATGGCAAAAGTGATATCATTCAAGTAGAATAGGAATTATCCAGCGATATTGGTGAATTAAAAGAAAGGCACACAGATTGTGTTTTGTGGAAAAATTCAAACTGCATTAAATTTTTACTTTTCAAATGAAAATGAAATTACCAAACTATATAGATTACTCGAAATTTCAGTATAATAAGTATTTTTCTTTTTCTTTTTGTATAGGAAGACTTCACGTGAACTAACAATTTTCATGTCACAATCTTTTTTATTTTTAAAAATTATCTACATCCCATGTGACATGACACATAGAATGAAAATCAATTTTTTTTTTTTAAAAAAAACATAACAATAAAACTTATCATGTGACTTTAGTACTTAATGATTTCTTATTGAGATTACAAAATCAATCCCATACCAATAAACTTCAAAAACATCTCATTTTAATAATTAGTTTGTAAGAATGTGTCACCTTAATCTATCGCCCCAAATACAGCTCTTTTGGTTAGACTTCAAAGTAACAATAGTAACTCTAGTCGAATGTAAATTGAAACGGCAATATCATAAAGGTTTCATGCTTTAAGAGGAGACGATAATGTCATAGATCCAAGGCATTAAACAATAATGAGTTTAAGATAAAATACTTTTTAATAATTGTGTGTGATTTTAATTTTTTTAAAATTATTTTATTAGTTTTAATACTCATAAATTTATTTTTTAAAAAATATGCTTTATTTGCTTAAAAAAATTTATGTTATTTAAAATTTTATATGTAACTTAAAAATTTAATAAAAACATTTATTTGCTTATAAAAAAATTATATATTATTTAAAATAGTTATATTGATGTGACATTATTCAATGTAAGTCGCTTCATTATTAAATAATGACAACAAGTATTTTTTATTAAAAATTTATAATATTTAAAATTAATGTTTTTAAAACTATAAACTTAAATAAAATAATATTTATAAAAATTAAAAATATATTTAATTTATCTACATATGAGGCTTACACGAAACTTAAATATGATATTAAAAAAATAAAATAAAACATATAAAAATTATCTTGTAAATAAAAAAATTATACATCAAAACTAGTTAATAAAAAATATGGTCTCACAACAAAATTTGCAATGTCAGGTCAAGCTTGATTTTAAATACACTTAATCTATTTTTTTTAATATTTTTAGACCAAAACTCTTGCTAAAAAATTGAGATTATATATTTTGTAGTAATGCCTAATAGTTTCACAAACTTAGGTCTGAATAGATTAAAAAATTCAAAATACACTAACGTATGCAACCTCGAAGTAGTTTGAACAATGATAAAATTACATTTACTTGAAAACTAGCTGATCTATAAGTTTAATTTTTTTTAAAATATTTAAAACTTAACTTGGTATTCAAGTTTGCTATAATCTTGTTTGAGATGGTTACGAATTTTTAATTTTTTACTTTTAAATATACATTTTAAAACAAAACATATTTTAAAAAATAGACTTAAAATATTTTTAATTTAATTTTAAAATATTTAAAACAAAAAGTCATTAGAAAGAAAGTCTTAATAAATAGGTTTGATTTAATGTAGACTTAATATGAGTTAAATTGTAGGTTTATGGTAAATTGTGTAATTTATTTATATGTTTAATTAAGTTATGATTTACTGACATTATCCTATAGTCTTTTATTAAAAATAAATTCCTTAATTTTAAAAGACTTAAATTCCATTATTACTAAAGAATTCCACTCTCAAGTAGGATCATTGTTTCTAAGTTTTCATTCACGCGGTCTCTTTGGTAACTTATGCTTATGCATGAAAATGTCTTTACACAAATACATTTTTCCATTTTTGTTGTTGTAAAAGAATAAGATTATTAAAAAGAATAAAAAGATGAACACTTAGACTCACATCAAAATTCAACTAACAACAAAAATGGAAAATAATGTGAATTGTATGGATAAAGTCACGTTTTATTAAAACTAAAGAAAAGAAAAGTCACAATACAAATTAGAAAAAATCTATTCATCCGGAACCAATCAGGATCACTTAAAAAGAAAAAAAATAAAAATTTTATAAACTCATAACCAAATTAAATAAAATAATAGAAACAACACATACACAAAAATGAAAAAGTCAACAACAATGGTTGTGAAGTGAAGTCAACTAAACCCAGGAGCATTAAACAGTAGGAACAGAGAAAGAGAGAAGAAAATTAGAGGCGCACGATAGCCTCCACGGAGTTTGTGTGCGCCGGATTGGATCACAACGGGGTTTTTCCCTCCAAGCCTTAAGGGTTTGCGATACACCTTTGTGCCAGAATCGTTAATTTCCACATTTGCCCCTCCCCATAAATGGTGCCGTTTAGTGTACCAGAAAAGAATCTTGTACTTGACCGCGGTGGCGAAGTCCACGCGGTAAACAACCTTCCCGGCCACCGCGGCGGTGAGGTTGGAGGCGGAGCCTTGGGCGGTGAAGTTGCCGTACTTGTAGGCCTTCTTCTGGTGGCCCTGGTAGAATCTGTGGACGGTGGCGTTCCCGAGGGGGCGCGTGGCGTTGACGCTGAGGAAGGCTTTGAAGGATAGCTGAACGTCGTCGTATTGGATGCCCTTGTCCTTGTTTCCGTTGGCGAGCCTGAGAGCAAAGACGATGGTGGTGTTTTTGGGAGTGGAATTTAGGGTTTTGTTGAGGGCAGGAACGTAAATGTAATAGAGGTAGCATTTGGGTTCGTCCATGCGGAGACTGAGCCATAAGAAGAGAGCTGTGAGGCCTAAGGTTATTAAGAAGGTGATACACCGCGAGCAGCAGTTGTCGTGCGCCGCCGCCATCTACGGTGGCCGGAATATGTAAACTTTGTCGTTTCTTTTGATGCTGTTGTGTTGGGTTAACGTCTGTGTGTTTTTATTTCTGGGTTTGGATGGGGCGGCGTTCGGAAGTTTCCATGTGTTTCCTTTCCATCAGTTCTCAGATCCTTCTTTCCATGGGCACATACATACTAGGAAAGTAGTAGGAAATCATAATAAAATTAAATTAAATTACTAGAAAATTTTTAGGAACATCTTCTTTTTTATACGGAGGATAAATAAAAGATGAAAAGGGTTGATGAATTCATTAAAACAAGTTTATGTAAATTCTAGGACTACTTTTTAGTTTTATGCTTTTGAAAACTAGAGATTTTAAGGAGAATGAAATAGAAAACATGAGAAAATAAATAATTTTTTAAGTTATTTAGATTTAAAATGTTAAAAATAAGTATTATAATTTATAAAGATATATTTGTCTTTAATAATATATTTACATAATATAATAAAAAAAATTAAATATATTATTTTACTTTTTTCAATGGATCCCTCAAGGTTGTAACATTTTTTTTTTAAGAACTCATTAAAATATTCTCTTCTCTCAATTTTTCTCTTTTTTTTTTTTTTCAAATAACATAAAACTTTATTTTCTTTCACCTATTTATGTAGTATTCAACCTCCAAGGCTCCAACTATTAATTGGATTCTAATTGCTAAAATGCTACTTTTAAAATTAAATCATTCAGTGACAAAAGGGAAAACAGTAAAAGTAAATCAAAGTCCATAATTACATGAGATTTGGATATTTAAATAGAAAACGTGGCGTTTGGCAACAGTGATCGAGGATGGTTCGAGGTACGTTCGGCAAAGTCTTCTTGCATTGTCAATGTATTTTGGTATGTGGCCCAAATAATGCGTGTTGGAATGGGTAATATAAAGAAGAAATATTTTGTTTTCATTCGTCTATTTTCTTATCTATCTATTTATTTATAAGCCGAACACAAGGGAAGGAATATTATTATGGTCACTGTCAATCATATTTTATCTTCTCTAGATAAAAATTCATGTGTTGGACAGAATTTACTATTAAAATTTATTTATTTTTTCTAAGCTACGGATTTTTTTCATTAAAAACAATTATATTCAAATTAAATAAAATTGCTATAAATAATAAAAAAATTTCTTCGAATATTTAACATGTATACCAAACGTTAATTCATCTATGTATATAATGATAATATTAAAATTTAATTTGAAAATAAAAAAATGTTGAAAGTGATATGCAATTAAGAAGATTGATTATATATATAATGATAAAAGAAAATAAATCTGATATGTTTAAGATGAAAAACTTTCGCTAGCTGATAGGATATTACATGAAATGCATATTTTTTAAAATATATATATATAAAATATTAAACAAAATTTAATTGAAAAAAGGGAGAGTGAGACTCTCCTACTTCTACTTGTATAATTCTTATTAAAATCAAAATTTTATCTTCGTAATACTAAAAGCTAACATGAGTTTTCAAATGAAAATTTTATTTTGGATAGAAAATAGTATTTAGAACATTTTATTACACTTCAATTTTGCAAAAAAAAAAACATTAATAAGGAACTCTTTTAAAGATAGTTTTTAACATTTTGTTTGTTTATTTAAAAAGTTATCTCTTTTAAAAAAATTATTTATTTACTAAATACATGACCTTTTAGAGAATTAATTAATATAAATTGTTTCATTAAAAAAATTTAAACAACAAAGAATGTGCAATAAGTTGCTAATTTCATTTGAGTATACCAAAAGACTAATTCACAGATTATCCATAAATATAATAATAAGTTCACACTGTTCAATTTCATTAGGCGAATCATTTCTTATGGTGACCTTATCTTAGAAAGGGATATTTCCTCCCCAAAACTTTTTTTTGGTCAATGCTATTCAATTTTATTAATTGACTCAATTCCTCTTTGCAATTTGAGCCATAATTAGTAGTAATCCTAGTCAAAATGTTTTAGCCCATCATGCAGTATCACCAATGATAGCAATCCAAATAATCTTTCACTTTTTTTTTTGAAGACGAAATGATGTCATTTGTTATTTAGTTTGTAGCTCAATTGGCATTATATGCATATTGATAAAATAATTACTTTTCATCTAAGACAATTAAAAAGTGTTGGTGGTGATAAGACATGATGGATTGGTAGGGATGTTTATTTTTTTTATCAGAAGAAAACATGAAATTAAGGATGAGTTTGTAGTATGTTTAGCCCAACGTAGAGATCACAATACACTGAAGGAGGACAATAAAGCCCAAATATGCACTATTTTTTCGGGCCAATGTGGGCTCAGCCTATCTCCTCTTCCAACAATGGTCTAGATCTTATTTATTTAGTTCCCATATATCTTAAATTTTACTTTTCTTAATTTTATTTTAAAATAAATTACATTAACTATTTTTAAGATCTTATAAAATTTAATTATTTTTTATTTTTTTTTAATTTTATAATAATATTTTTTTATAGAATAATACAGTATAATATTTGTAAATTATTATTAAAAAAGTTAGTATAATATATAAAATGATGTAAATGTATATGTTTTAAATATTTAAGAATGATTGCTATAAGAATAGAAAAAATAAAATAAAAAATTATATAATTTTACAAAATTTTAACAGTAATTAGTGTGATTTATTTTTTATTTTATTTATTAATCTTTCAATAGATTGTCCCTATTCTAATTGTATGACCATATTATTAATATTAGTGTTTTGCTAACGAGTACATTTTGTGTTTGAAACTCATTAATAATGTGCCTATAGTAAAAAAATTGTGTCAAAATTAAAAAAAAAAACACAGATTATTAAAATAAATAATTCTCAAAATTCTCATTTTTATGTTTTATACTGTTTATTAATTTTATACTTCATTTAAATTATACTATAATTAATAGTTTAATACATGATTCATTTAAAACTATATGCTAGTGAATTAAGTTATATAAAAAGGTGAATGGGTTTATTACAAATTTCTTTGACCCCAGTGGAAATTAAGTTTGATTCATAATTTTTTTAACTAATCATTTTATTGCATTTAAATGCTTTCAAAAATACAATTAATGACATGCTTATTCTTCTAGGGTTAATGCTGCAAATTCGACGTTTTGGGCTAACTAAAGGGTATATGACAACTTTAATCATCAACAAACAATTGAGCATTCATTTCAAGAGATCATATATAAACAATTTATTAATTGTTGTGGCCTTCCAATTGCTAAGATATTAAGACACACCTATCTCATGTAGGCAATATCTAAGAATTACTCATCATAATTGAATTTGTAATTTCTTTTTGTAACTTTTATCTCTTAGTTAGGCTTGCTATTAAGCTACACTTTAGCACATTTTTCCTTTTCCTACAAATGTTTCCAAAATCCCTCCACCATCTATATCCCTACCTAACTATCTTAAATCCAAAAAATTCTATACCAAACTTGGTATTTTGACTTAAGGATTTGACATCATAACTTTTTTTACTTACACATTAATCATCATTTTCATTTTTAGGCTTAATCATGGTTTAATTTAATACAAACATTTTAATCAAATTAAAAATAATTATTTTTTAATCAAACTGAATTATTTTTTTTGGATTAGAGCATTATATTATAAAATTCAAACCAAACAGATTTAAGATTATTAAATTAAATAATTTTTGTGTTTGAAACTGAATCGAATTGGGAATGAGAAAAGCTTATTAGAAGAAACATTTTATTTGAATCAAATCAAATGATTTCTCTGGTTCAATCCACTGTATTCTAAAATTCAAACAAAACTAGTTTAGGCTAATAAACCAAATTGTTCTTATGTTATGAATCAAATCGAAATAGGAATGAGAAAAGTTTATTAAAAAAAATAATTCACTTGAACCTAGTATAACTATTTCTTTGATTTAGTGCGTTGTATTATGAAATTCAAATCAAAATAGTTTACAACTACTAAATCAAACTATTCTTGTGCTAGGAATCTAATCAAATTGGAAAATGAAAAATTTAATTAGAAGAAAAGCTTATTACCTCCCATTAGTCATGTTTCTAGTTCGACTCAACACATAAAATTAAATCAAATTGTATTCTTCCTAAAATGAACCAAACTAAATTTCGTTCGCCTAGACTAAATCAAATTTTTTTTAGTTTTGTGCATTGTTAAAAATGATTTGATTTTTAAACTCTCCTAATTTAATTGTGTTGATTAATACTTTTTGAACAACTAATCATTTTTCCAATAAACCAAGTGAAAAAAATACTTAATGTTTTTAACGCTTACCGATTAAACAAGTCTTTTGTACAACTTTTGGTATTACTAGTAGTTAATTTTTAACACCGTGTGATTGATTTTAAAACTTTAAATATGAAATGAAGTTTTAAGTATCTCTCCTCCAGTCTTTGTAACAATATAAAAAATCAATCTTTTGAAGTTTGAAAATCAAGAATAATAGTTTTTTTTTTTAATGAATAAGAATAGGAGTTTAAAACTAGTGGTTGCTAGCTATGAGAATCACATAGAAAAATATTTCCCCTTATTAGTTTGTTTATAATAAAATGTGTTAAAAGTATACAAACATACTGATCTATCTCTTAAAGGATAGAGTGTAATTTTGTAAAATAAAGTAGATTGCAGTGAAATTTAAACATTAAATATATATTGAAGGATATTATTATTATTACCATACTAGCAACACATAATTTCTCAAGAACTAAACTAGAAAACTATAAAAGACGAGTTGACATTTTCTATTTGCAATGTTATATGCGAAGGTTCCAATCATTCTCTTTCGCTCTTGCAGCATCTTTCAAACTATGTGGACGCATATCTATCATCTATGTTTGATTTGGATTAGAGATTATTCTTCCGATTGGTTGCAATATACTGTACACTTTTTTCAACAATCAACGTTCAGGATTGATCAAAAGGAAGGAAATAATAGATACTTGGCAATTGATTTAATTCTTTTGGCCTATTGGTTTGCTCTGAATTGAAATAGCCTATCTTGATAAGATATAAAATCTAATCGTAGTTTAGAACTTAGAGTTGGATCACATCAAAAGTGTAAGGTGTTTGTTTCTCATTCGTCAAGTGGTCTGCTAATCTTTTTTGCAATTTAAAATTGCTATATAGAAATAAATTATAATTTAATGTTAATATTATTTTGTGTGGAGTTGAAATGTTATGTTATGCATGTAAATAAATTTATTTGTGTTATCCGAAAAAGGAGATTTGACAGTGTTAGTACAAAAATACGATTCATTCATTACAACTAAAAACATAAAGAAAATAGTAACCTTACCTACATTATCCAATCGTAATCAAGAACCAACCAACCAGTTTTCATGTAAAATCATATCCAGAGAATGTGACTTGATTTTGTATGGAGTGATGATCGACAACAAGACATCACCAATTGAGGTTCTGTTGCTTTGTATTTGTGTGATGAAGAAAGAGTTGGAGGGTTTTATTGGGTGGGGTTCGAGAAGAAGGAAGGTAAAACATAACTGCGTGTGTGTTTTTGTTTATTTTTCTTTTAAAAAAACTTCTTTATGTTGTTTTAATTTTTTGGGATTTTTTTCCGTAAAATAAATAGTTTAGTCTTATGTTATGAATATTCATTTTGAACCAAAATATTTTTAAGATTATAAATGAGTATTTTTTATGAACTGTTTTTTAAATAAGTGTTTTTAGAAATTAGTTTTATTTTTGTTGAGTTAGATGTCTTATTTTAATCTTATATATTGAATATTTTATTTTTTTATTTAATTTTTTAATTACAATCTTAAATTTAATTTGATTTAATAATTAACTTAAAAAACTCTTTCTCAATCATCTCAAATAAATCTTATTTTATATTTATCTATATATTTATTTTTTAATTATTTTATCTTTATTTTAAAATTGAATTTTGGTAATTTTTTTAAAATTATTAATAATTAAAAATAAATTTATATAATAATTTAAATTATTTATTATAAATAAAACATACAAAATATATATTAAAATATTATAAAGTATAATTATAATAAGATTTATATATTTAAAAATATTTATTTATAATATATTTTAATTATATAAAAATAAATATTTTTCTAGTATAATATTTAAGCTAAAAATACTAATTATGTAAAAAAAAGATAAAATACTAATTAATTAATTATAATAAAAACAAACATAGTAGTCAAATCAATCAGAATTTGAAATAATTACATTTTAATTTAGATTTTACTTTATTTTATTCAGTTACATTTTAATTATAAACTCAATTGATTAAAATAATTAAACTATTCCATCTTGGTTGATATTATTTTATAAAATAAAAATTTAAATTATTTTTATAATTGTATTAATTTTTATTCAAATCAATGACATATAACTTTTCTGTAGCTATTTTAATAGAACTATTTAGTATTAAAAAATTAATTAAAATACATTAACAATATAAAATTTTATAATAATTATTTTAAAAGTACATTAATTTATTTTAATTAATTAATAGTACAAATATTATACACACTACATAACAAGTAAATTCTTAAAAAAGAAACACAAACCAACAAATATTTGACTCGACAACTTCATAGCACGAATACTACAATTTTAATCTCAGTTTTGACGTTTATCGTAAAACATTAAATGCATTTCGTAGAAATGTTTTTTGAGATTTTAATTATGAGTGTGTATAAGTAGGTTTGATTTAGTTTTCAAAAATTAAATTAATCAAAATATCATAAATATTACAGTATAATTATTTTTACACTAATATTGAATAATTTATTATAATATATAATAATTTATTAACTTTAACAACAATTATTTTAGTTTTTTTAAATAATATGTAAAAATTAAATTCTAAAATAATTTGATTCACATACAAATGTTTTAAATTTGAATTAAACTAATCCGATCAAGCATGTGAGTTAGTTTACTTTAATGAATTTATTATGATTTTATAATTTTTAATAAATATGTTATCATGAATATATTAAAAAACATTTTGTTAGTATTATCTTTTTTAACTATCTTTCTGTTTCTATTTTTTTTAAAAAAAGTATATTACAATTGAAATTATTTATTATAA
>JAMLFT010000270.1:0-48369 GCA_026544285.1 Pachyrhizus erosus
ATAAAGCTCTGCCTGTCACTGATAGAGGCAAAAATAATTGGACTTGAAATAAACAAATTTTATCTTATATAAGATGATAAAGTTATGAATCAAAGTTATTAAAGAAGATAAATAATACGAGTATTTATATCATACAATTGCACACCACTATCCCTACAACCCCATCAGCCTCTCAATCTCATACCATTACAATTCTCCAATCCAAGTATTTATAGCCTTCAAGATTTGCCTCCCAAGCGGTCATGCCTATACATTCCTTATCAATTAAAGATTTTCCTAGTTTCATATTAAAATCAGATGTGATATTTCTTAAATGTCTTGATATTAATTACAATTCAAAATTTGGATCAACCAATAAATTAGGAAACACTAGATAATTATTAAAGCCTGAGTTTGGGTCAAACCCGACAATTCAAAATTTCATTCCCAAGAGTCTCCATCTTGATCTAGATTCTATCTCCAACTAACAATCATCAAATTATGAACTTAAGTCAATCCAACAGGACCAACTCAGTTATAAGTGCAGAACCATTAAAGAGTTAGCAGCAACTCTCTCACTAATGCTGGAAATATAATTTTTTTAACATGAAGTTTCAATTAATGTTTCTTTTATTTATTCTATCACACATGTATAATCACTGGATATGGGGTGCATAGCTCTCAGGTATTGGTCAATGTTGTAAATTTATGGGGAAAGTAAAAGATGGGTTAAATTGATCAATATCATGAGATAAGAAAGAGATTTTAGCTCTGGTTGTAAACTAGAGTAATGAAGTAGTCTTGTGGAGAAAATAAGAGTTTTTTGACAAGTTATTGAAATTTGAGGTATCTTATTATCTACTCTCTAGTCATTTTATGTTAGTCCTAAAATACACAGACCAAACTCTTGTCTGCTTGACTTGCGCAAATTGTTGTCTGTGACAGACAAAGTCCTTTATACCTGAAGTGTATGTGTTTATACTTAATTTCATGATCATCTGATTTTGTGGTCTTGAAAGTAACTACATTTTTTGTATGTTCTTTTATTCTACCAGTATGTCTTGCTACCAATATCATTGTTGGCATCCTCTCAATTTTTTCTGGGATCATGTTCTTCTATGTTGGGACACTAATTATGCAACATTCTAAGATTTCCCTAAAAAAATATAAAATAAATGATGTATTTAATTCTATCACCAACGTTGGATCCCTCAAAAAAGAATTTGCCGATACTTTGATGTTTTTAAATTTAGACATCAATCTAAGAAAGTAGTTTGGAAATAAGAGAACTTAACTTTTTCTATACTCAATTACTGCTACCTGGTTATCATTCTGTCCAAAACAGGGAAAACATATCGCCTACGTGTACACAATGTTGGTATCTCAACAAGCTTGAATTTTAGGATTCAAAATCACAATTTGCTTCTTGTGGAGACTGAAGGATCATACACAATTCAGCAAAACTACACAAACATGGATATTCACGTGGGTCAGTCATATTCATTCTTGGTTACAATGGATCAAAATGCTAGCACTGATTACTATATTGTTGCCAGTCCTCGGTTTGTTAATTCATCATGGGCTAGAGCTACTGGAGTAGCCATTTTGCACTACTCCAATTCTCAGGGACCTGCTTTAGGCCCTCTTCCCAGTCTTTTGGGTGAAGATGATCCTTCGTTTTCAATAAATCAAGCAAGATCAATAAGGTTATTATTTGGTACTTTGTCTCCTTTTGGAAACTTTTGCTTTGATAAATAAACAAGGTGAATACTATTATGGAAAAGCCTAATTAAAGATGTTTGATTTTAGTCTTGGATGTTGGATCTATATAGTCAAGTCCCTAGGTTATTACAACATGTTTTATGGCATTGGGGTTTAAGGGGGCAATACCAAACCAAAGAATGCTGATAATTTAATGTACTTGCTGCCCTTTGATCACACCTTAGATTATATGGTTAGACATAGAGTATTTTGATATAAGATCTTGATGGTACTTTTAGGTGGAATGTTTCTGCTGGAGCTGCACGTCCAAACCCACAGGGTTCCTTCAAATATGGTGATATTACTATTACAGATGTTTATGTTATTCTTAATAGACCTCCAGAGCTTATAAATGGAAAGTGGCGAACTACACTTAATGGTATATCGTATTTACCACCTTCAACACCCCTGAAGCTTGCGCAACAATTTAATATTGTAGGGGTGTACAAGATTGATTTTCCAAATAGATTGATGAACAGACCCCCCAAAGTTGATACTTCTCTGATTAATGGCACTTACAGAGGTTTTATGGAAATAATCTTTCAAAACAATGACACCACAGTCCAGACCTACCATTTGGATGGCTATGCATTTTTTGTTGTTGGGTGAGATTTTAGCTTTAAAATTTCAATTTACCATTTTTGTTTTTATCTGTCACTCTAAATTTAAGAATAAGAGTGAATAAATTTCTCATTTGAACTGTAGCATGGATTTTGGAGTATGGACAGAAAATAGCAGAAGTACTTATAATAAGTGGGATGGTGTGGCTCGCTGCACTACACAGGTATTAATGTCTTACTTTCTCAACAACTGCATAATCTCTTACTCCATACATTTACTTAGGAAATAATGTGAAAAGCTATGTTGGAATGGACCATTTTCATATATAACATGGGGATCTAAGATAAAGAATAGAGGTTGTCTCACAGATTTAACCAAGAAATACTTTATTTCTGCTTGCTACTCTAAAATTTTTAGTTTTCCTTTTAATTTGACCCCATAAATATTTAAAAATGTCTTGAATTTCTTGACTTTTCTATTAAAAAATAATTTATCTGGCCCTCCCTTTATAGAGGGTTTGCATCCCACATACCAAAGCAATTTTTCTATACATGATTTATGAAACACTTTCTATTAGTTGTTCCAACATGCAAGGACATGTAATTGCATGTAAAATGAAACATGAATTTGATTTGCTTTGCCAGAGTAGCTTGTCGTGGCCAAAAAAGGAATGTGTATGATTTATAACAACTTCTTTTAACCTATCTGCAGGTATTTCCTGGTGCTTGGACAGCCATTTTGGTATCTCTTGACAACGCTGGTATTTGGAACCTTCGTGCAGAGAACCTCGACTCTTGGTATCTGGGCCAAGAAGTTTATGTGCATGTTGTAAATCCAGAGAAAGACAACAATGAAAATACTTTGCCTGATAATGCAATTTTCTGTGGGTTACTTTCCTCCCTTCAAAAGTAAGAGTTCCTTTAAAGAAAGCAACTTTAGCTTTTTTCACAATTTACAAGCAATTAGCATGTCTACCATGCATAAACAAGAATGCAATAGCAAAATACTTGAGCTAATATAAATTCAAATTCTCAATTTTTCCTCTACATTTGTGCTTTAAATTAAAAAAAAAAAGGATTTCATTGTATTATATTGCAGTTAACGCATATAAGTAGTAATTCCAGTGCTTGTTTCTCTTTTGCAGGGATCAGTCTCACAAATTCCAGTTCTCTTTGGGATCACCTTTTCGCAGTAATTCTATAATTTTGTTGTTCATGCTATTTCTTGCATTACTTGAAAGTTTATTTGGTATGTGGAGTGTTGAGTTTTAAGTCAAGTTAAACAAAGAAGGTAATTGTCTGTAATATTACACTAGCCATTTAAAGATTTATATAGGCATTTTCATTGGAAAGGAATTTTTGTGTATGTAGAATATTTTGGACAAATTTGATGCACCGATGTAATCATAACTGTAATTTGTAAACTAGAATCATATATTAAAGGTTTTTTTTTTTTTTTTCTCTCAATGCTAAATTTATAATTTAGGAGGATTGTAACCTACCCATGGGATGTTCCTACGCTGCTGATTTGGTATGGGAAAGTGGTTAAATTAGTTGAAGAAAATTGTTGATTGCATTGTTTACTATAAGAGGTTAAATAGTTCGATTAGTTTGTGATTTGGTTAAATGAGCCGACATATGATTAAAAAAGATGCATGCAAAGCAACACACTTTTTGAATGTGTTTTATTAATGATTAAAATTTATTAGAAATTATAAAGTTTTGCCGGTATCACTTTATTTAACTAGTATATTTGTCTTGGGCATCGCATGAGCAATGTTTACATATCTTGGATTATAAGTATTGTTATAAAATTAGAAAGGATTAAATTCTTAAAATTACCTTAAAAAAATAAATTCTTAAAGTTATAGAAGGATTATTAATAGTGAAAAAATAAATTAAAAAAATTTAGATTTTCATTAGGTTAAAATATATAATATTGTACTTGTTATACAAATGCTTCTTAAAGTTTGAAACCAACCTAAATACTCAATTGAAAACTTTGTCCAAATTTGTAAAATGTTATCAAAGTCTACAATAAGTCATATATTAAATCAACATTTTCATAATTTTTTAATTTAAATTTATGATTTTAGAGTTTTCAATAAATTTGAATCAATAATAATGTATAGAATTTGTCAATGAATGTATTATTAGTACTCTTTTAATTAAAATGCATGTCTTTTCTTATCAAGATCCGAATAAAGTAGTCTAAAATACAACCACATGATTTTACTTTTTATAAACACCAAGTTTATGCTTGAAGGAGGACTCCTCTTAAAAATTATAATGTTGGGATCATAGTTTCTTTTTGAGGGAACTTAATTTGAAAAATAACTAAATGAAGTCAATTTCAAAAATAAAAATAATAAAATGGAACAAATGTAAATAAAACATATAAAATTTTAAGGTGAAAAACTTTCCTCAATATGTATAAAAAATCTTACACTACATAAAAATAGGTGCACCAACAAAGTCTTTCTAATATCAATAGAAATCAACATAACATCATAAGCATAACCACAAAGATGAAAATTAACACAATAAAATTCAAAATTTAATATTTAGCACAGTCAATAAAAAAGACAAAACCACCAATAAAATATATCAAAATACATCATATTGAAATTTCAATAATAAAAGAACACATTTGTTTTACCACATCATCTGTCAATAACTCATTTTTCTTCTTCTCAATTATCATATCATATCATAACTTTGTACTAAGCTACCTATCCTCCTTTCAATTCGTGTCTTTTGAATTGATTTTCTTCTACTTATTAAATATCTCCTTACATGTCACTTTTATACACCACTAAATTTTTTATAACTCAAATCTCTTTTAGGATTTTTGAAGTAGACCCTACTTATATACATATTTTTTTTTTTATCTTTTCTATATTAAGCACTCAACCATTCCAATCTAAACATTTTATATATCTTAAATGAGTCTCATTATTATATTTTTTTTGTCTCATAAAAATATTTTTTTAAATTTTTTTATTATATATATTATTTATTTTTAAAATTTATTTGTTGGAACCCACTAGCTATGTTAAGTAACGATACTTCTATAAGCACCTAATGCTTAACAAGTATTGCACTCCAATAAAAGAAATTGGATAAGAACCAATCTTATTAAACATTGGTGCTTCTTAAGTACCTTGTTGTAGATGTCCTTAAAGCATTAACAACTAGGATTTTTATACCAACATTTCTAGTTAAGCACCTAATCCAAATAAAAACTCATCATTGGAGTGTAGTCTTGATAAGCACTAATTACTTAATTTTTTCAGGGGGCTATATGTCAACTTTTGTTTTTAAAAAAATATAAAAACTAGTTGTTTAACATTTTAACTTGTAATTCTTATTTTTTTTAACCTGTTTAACTTTGACTTAATAACTTTGATGCCTTTTGTTATTTAATGTTTATAGCTCTTATCTAATTAACATGTATATCTTTTGTTTAATAAAAATCTAATTCATTAAAAAATGATTATGTTTTTATTTTTTCAAATTTTTATTTCACATTAATAAATAAAAATTTACAGACAAATAAACTTCTTAAATTTTATAATTTAATTATTTCATAAATAAAATAATTATAACGTAATACGTAAATTATTAATGAGATGTAAGAATGTGACATTTTTTTTTGTGGAACCATTGAAAAACCTAAAGAGTGACGATGTATTGAAGAGATTGAGTGCTTATAAGATACTTAAGTTAAAAAGAGTAATGTGTAAGGATGGCAAAAATCTATAATAAATACTTAATGGATATCTTTAACAAGTATCCATTATTCATGGGTATAAATGTTTTATCTACTTGGTGGAGGCGGGTATCATGATAGTGGATATTGTAACGCCCATTATTATTATTATTATTATTATTATTATTATTTAATAATTAATTACTACTAGAGATAGCACGCAAATATTTACTTATTGCATAATAATTCTAGGGAGTTACAATTTATTAATACGATAACTATTTTCATACAATACTTTCATAACAAGTTCTCATTTCATAAAGTAGAAGTCATACACTCTTCTAGGAGGTAATACAATTTTTTTTAAAACACCATACTTTCTCTAACTTACTCTAATCTAATTGGACGTTTCTAATGGATCCTCTTCATCTGTTGACTCCTTCCTATGACTCCCATTGTCAGCTTGAAATGACCCCATTGAGGATGGTGGTGGTTGAGGAGTTGGTGACCTTCTCCGGTTGGTAGGTGGCAGAGTCTGAGAAAGAACCATTGGCAGATCCACGTGATGAAACTGCCATGACACTACTATGTTTGTGGGTCTGAAAGCAAAACGGACTTATCCTACGAATGTATCGTCACCTTGGACCTGATCGTAGGTCCATCTTCCCTCTAAAGGCAGGATTGTTAGGTGAAAAAGTGATTGGAATTCCTTTGCCATGTTTGATATGCAAGAGTGGAGGGTGTAGCAGTGAGCCATCAATTTAGAATTAGGCTTAGGATAAAGGGTAGTCCTTTCTATCGTCAACTCTTATCTCACCATTTGTGCCTAAATAGATTCTCTACATCCTTGTTGGGTTCTTCGTTGCCTCCATTACTACTAGCTCCGGGAAGACTTACACGAGTGTATAATTTAATATTCAATTTGTAACTTTTTGGTTGACAACCGAGAGTACATACCCTGACTGATACTTGGTCTATAGTACTCTCAACTGAATCTTGGTAATGCTCCGCTTTGTCGGGGACGCTAAGCCGGTACTGTGACACCCTCTTTTCTCCGAACGGTTCACAACTTGGCACCTTATTTACCCCCAAGGTCTCACTAGAGTCTACGTACATTCCTCAAGTACCTTCTGTGGTCAACCATTGCATTCTCCGTCTTAAATTCTCACTCGATAGGTTTTCTAATTTATTTATCAACCTTATCTCGTCTGTCACTTCTCCTATTTCTTTTACAATGGTAGTGGTATGATATCAAGATTCTCCACTAACAATATTTTATTTGTACATCATAATCATCTTAGATTGTATCATCATAGTCTGAGCATATATAAGTTCATTGTCTACCTTATGATTCAACAATAATTTTTGTCACTGAATGGACAGTTTAACATACACACACACACACACATATAGTTATATTTCACAAGTCATAGAATTATGCAATTTAAATTTATATCTTCACTTAAAACATTTAAATGTGTAACCTTGATTGATTGTAATCAATCACATATTTTCCTACCAAGAAACAAGGTAGGAGTAAAATGGTTATTTTCTAAATTAGATGACCTTTGGGATATTCCTACCTTTGTTTTCCACTCCCAATATTTTATGTAGTTATCCATGTATGATAAGTTTGTTCTCTTTGGCTTTAGAGGGTTTCAATAGGGAAAATTAAGTTTTCCTAATGCAGGGGTATTCTAATCATTTTTCATAAAATATGATTTTTCTAAGATTTTATTTTCACAAATCTTCCTTGATTACTTTATATCTAGGTTTCTGGGGCTTATCCATATAATTTCTTGAATTCATAAAGCTAAAATATAAATTTATTGTAAAACAAGGGTGTTTTTGGAATAATTTAAATATTTGTCAAATTTTATGAAAAAGATTTGTCTTACACTTTTTTACCAAGCTTTAAACTATCCTAAATGGGCAAAGGAATAAAATGAATTAAGATATAAAAATGCTTTTCTTAACTTTTTTTTTTTTGCTATTTGCACCCCCTTCTTCTTAAAACTACTATTTGCACCCGTTCCTCTACTATTCATTTCGAACCAAAGTGGACTCAAATTTGGTTATGCTTTGAGGGAGCCTCTTTTACTGAATTAATGCCACAAAAACATTACAAATGATATTCTAAACGGAAATTTATTAGAATAATTGCTCCTCCTACATTTTGATGCATTCTGATGAAGCTAGCAACGGTGCTTTGGTAGGCGCGACTTTCTCGTGATCTTGGGAGCGTTTCTTCTAGTTTTTGGAACAGAAGCATTCGTGACACAACTATGAAACTAACAAGATAAAAATGAGTCAAAGAGAGCGAAGAATCGAAGAGAAATTCAAGGACTAAATCGCATTTTTCTTCCCCTTTGATATGAGTCTCGAGGGGTATTTATAATTCCCGTTTGGCTGGTTTCCTTCGTGTTTACGTCTCTTAGGTGATGGGCATTGTGTGAGGTTGCAGTGTTCAGGCGTTTGGAACCTAGGCTGGCAGCTCTAAAGCTTGAGGTATGGTGTCCTACGAAAAGCCGTACTTAGGAAAACGAAGATGACAACAGGGTATGGGCGACCTACGTGTCGCGGTTAGAGTTTTGGTAACAATATTAAGTTATGTATGATTAATTGGCTTTAGTTACTACCGAATGCATTCTATCTCAACAGTTAAGACGTTGAGCGCAAAAGTGTCAGGTCCCCCCTTTCGAAACCGACTAAGGCGCCCTTCGTTTTTATTTTACTTGCTACAGCTTCCCAAAATGCAGTGCATATTACTCAAAACAGCGGTTTTCCCTCACGGTTGGGCCTATAGCCCAGTTGGTTTCTTGGAGCGCGCCCTTCCCTCTTGACTTAGGCTTGAGTCCAACACGCCCGCTTCTTTCCCTTTCCTTCTTTTTATTCTTCTCACTCCCTTCTTTTTATTTTTATTATTTACAAATTTTGTTTTTAAATCTCTTTAAATTCATTTTTATCTTTTAAAATTCTAAAAAAAAAATTCAGGAATCCCATATTATGTTTCTTTTACTGAAATTAACTTTTGTTTTTATAAAAACTAATTATTTTGCTACCAATTAATTTATTTGGTATAATAATAATAATTAGTAAAATATTTAAAATTTTCTTTTAAATTCTAGAAAATTGATATTTTAAATCTCAATATATTTATATTGTTCTTTTTTTGTTTATTCTTCTTAAATTTTATTCTTTCCTTTTTTAATTTTTTTATTTACTAATCCATTCTTTTGAACATTCACACACATCCTATGATAAAAGGTAAACTTTGGGATTAATATTATATAAGAATTTGGGATGTTACAACTCTCCCCTTCTAAAAATAAATTTTGTCCTTGAAATTTATATATCAAAAAGTTGGGGGTACAATTCTCTCATTCTATCTTCTAGCTCCCAAGTTGCATCTCCCTCATCTGCTGGGTTCCAGAGCACCTTGACCAGATTGATGCTCCTCTCGCGTAGTTGCTTCACTCTTCGTTCTGTGATTATGACAGGTGAAACACTGAATGTTAGATTTTCCCGAATGGTTACATTGTCTGTTTCTATGACATGATTAGGGCTAGGAATATATTTTCGGAGTTGGGATACATGAAAACACTATGTAAATTGGTTAGCGATGGTGGTAGTGCTATCTGATAGGCTACAGGCCCGATTCTTTTTAGAATTTGGTACGGTCCTATAGACTTGGGTGTTAGCTTTTTAGATTTCAGGGCTCTACCTACGCCAATCATTAAATTCACTTTTAAAAGCACGTGTTCTCCTTCTAGAAATTCTAAAGGCTTTGTCCTCTTATTATAGTAACTCTTTGTCGGTCTTGAGTAGCCCTAAGCTTTTCCTGTATGAATTTTACTTTCTCCGTAGTTTGCTGTAATATTTCAGGGCCAAACAGTAGTGAATCTCCTGTCTCAAGCCAACACAACGGAGTTCTGCATTTTCTTCCATATAGTGCTTCATATGGAGCCATCCCTATGCTCGCATGATAAATGTTGTTGTAGGTGAATTCCACTAGGGTTAGAAATTCATTCCAACTTCCTCTTTGCTCGATTACACAAGCTCTCAGCAAGTCTTCTAGTGATTGGATAGTCCTCTTTGTCTGACCATCTGTTTGAGAATGATATGCGGAGCTGAGTTTTAATTTAGTTCCTAGAGCTTCTTGCAAACTCCCCCAGAATCTTGAGGTGAAGCAGGGATCTCTATCTGATACTATACTTGAGGGAACCCCATAAAGTCTGACTATTTCCTTCAGGTATATCTAAGTCAATTTCTCAAGAGAATATCTGATGTTGATGGGTAAGAATGAGTTGTCTTTGTCAATCGATCCACGATTATCCATATAGCATCATGTCTAGTTAGAGTCCTAGGTAACTTGGTTACGAAATCCATGAAAATGCTATCCCATTACCATTTTGGGATTTGAAGTGGTTAAAGATATCTAGACGATTTCTACCTTAGCCTTCTAACAGGTTAGGCATGCTGCAACGAATCTTGTCCCATCCCTTTTCATTCCTTTTCACCAAAATCTATTCTTTAAATCCTGATACATTTTTGTGGTTCTTGGGTGAAAATTGAGTTGACTTCTGTGAGCTTCTTCCAAAGTCGTCTTCCTCAATTCCTTGTTAGAAGGAACACAAATCCTTTCCCTCATTTGGATTACTCCATCTGTGCTCAGTTAGAAATTCTTTTCTTGAGACTCGTCAATTGCTCCCAACTTTTCTTGTAAAGCTTGGCCTTTCCATTGCTCAACTGCTCCCATCTGTTCTATGAAGTCATTGGTAATGGTCAGAGTCTCAGATATAGACTTTTGGAGCGTACTTCTACTGCCAAATTGAGGTTTCTGAATTCTTCTAGCAGTTGTTGTTCTTCCGCCATCATAGTTGAGAGGTGTAGTGATTTTTGGCTAAGTGCATTTGCTACTACATTTGCCTTGCCTGGATGATAAGATAACTTGAAGTTGTAGTCTTTTAGGAATTCCATCCAATGTCTTTGATGCATATTCAATTTTTTTTATCAAACAAGTACCTTAGGCTCTTGTGGTCACTAAATACTTCAAACCTTGCTCCATATAGATAATGTCTCTAGATCTTGAGCACGAAGATTACTGTAACTAATTCTAGGTCGTGAGTGGGATAGTTTCCCTTGTGTGGGCGTAACTGTCTTGAGGCATAAGCTACCACTTTTCTTTCTTGCATTAACACGCATCCCAATCCTTGACGAGAGGCATCATAATAGACATCAAATTTCCTCTCAGGGTCTAGTAAGGTTAGAATTGGGGCGGTAGTCAGTCTTGTCTTTAATTGTTGGAAACTATCCTCGCAAGTTTGATCCCAATTGAAGGCTTGACCTTTCCTAGTTAGCTTTGTCAACAACAATGCAAGTTTAGAAAATCCTTCGATGAATTTTCTATAATAACCTGCTAGACCCATGAAACTTCTGATTTCCGTGACAGTTGTCGGTTGGTTCCACTATGTTAGAACTTCTACTTTAGCGAGGTCCACAACTACTCCTTCCTTAGATACCACGTGACCTAGGAAACTAACCGCTTCCAACCAGAACTCACATTTGGACAATTTTACATAAAGTTGATGATCTTTCAAAATTTGCAGTACAATTTTGAAATGTTTAACATGCTCCTCTAGACTCTTTGAGTAGATCAAAATGTTGTCAATGAAGATTACTATGAATTTGTCCAAGTACTCATGGAAAATCTTATTCATGTAATCCATGAATACTACAGGGGCATTAGTTAACCCGAAAGGCATGGCTAGGTACTCATAATGCCCATAGCGGGTACAGAACGCCATCTTAGGAATGTCTTCTTTCTTCACTCAGATTTGATGGCATCCTGATCGTAGGTCTATCTTTGGGAAAAGCTGAGCCCCTTTTAGCTGATCAATCAGATTGTTAATCCTTGAGAGTGGGTACTTGTTCTTAATGGTCACCTTGTTTAGTTGACAATAATCGATGCATAGGCGCATGCTACCATCTTTCTTTTTAACTAGCAATACGGGTGCTCCCCACGGTGAAACACTGGGTCGAATGAACTTTTTGTCCAATAATTCTTCCAATTGACTCTTGATTTTAGCTAGCTCCTTAGGTGCCTATTATTATTATTATTATTATTATTATTATTATTATTATTATTATTATTATTATTATTTATAATTAATTACCACCAGAGATAGCGCACGAGTATTTACTTGTAGCGTAATAACTCTAGGGAGTTACAATTTATTAATGCGATCAGTATTTCCATACAACACTTTCATAACAAGTTCTCATTTCATAAAGTAGAAGTCATACACTATTCCAAGAGGTAATACAAATTTCTTAAGACATCATACTTTCTCTAACTTGCTCTAATCTAATCAGACGCTTTTGATGGATCCTCTTCATCTGTTGGCTCCTCCCTATGACTCCCACTGCCAGCTTGAAATGACCCAATTGTGGATGGTGGTGGTTGAGGAGTTGGTGGCCTTTTGTAGTTGGCAGGTATGTTCAGGAGCCTAGGTGGCGGGGTCTGAGAACGAACTGTTGGTAGATTCACGTGATGAAACTGTCATGACACCACTATGTTTGTGGGTCTGAAAGCAAAACGGACTTATCCTACGAATGTATCGTCACCTTGGACTCGATCGTAGGTCCATATTCCCTCCAAAGGCAGGATTGTTAGGTGGAAAAGTGGTTGAAATTGCTCAATCATGTTTAATCTGAAAGAATAGGGGGTGTAGGAATGAGTCATCAATTTAGAATTAGGCTTAAGATAAAAGATATCCTTTTCTATCGTCAACTCTTATCTCCCCATTTGTGCCTAAGTAGGTTCTCTACATCTTTGTTGGGCCCTTCGTTGCCTCCATTACTACTAGCTCCGGGAAGACTTACACGAGTGTATCATTTAATATTCAATTTGCAACTTTTTGGTTGACAACCGGGAGTACATACCCTGACTGGTACTTGGTATAGAGTACTCTCAACTGAATCTTGGTAATGCTCCGCTTTGTCGAGGACGCTAAGCCAGTACTGTGACACACTCTTTTCTCCGAGCGGTTCACAACTTGACACCTTATTTACCCCCAAGGTCTCACTAGAGTCTGCGTACATTCCTCAAGTACCTTCTGTGGTCAACCATTGCATTCTCCATTTTAAATTCTCACTCGATCGGTTTTTCTTATTTATCTATCAATCTTATCTCATTTATCACTTCTCCTATTTCTTTTACAGTGGTACTGGTATGATATCAGGATTCTCAACTGACAATATTTTTTTTTGTACATCATAATCATCCTAAAACTTATCATCATAGTCTGAGCATATCTCTGTTCATTGTGTATCCTATGGTTCAATAGGAATTTCTGTCACTTAATGGACAGTTCAACATATATATATGTATATATATAGTTATGTTTCACAGGTTATAGAATTATGTAATTTACATTTATATCTTCACTCAAAACATTTAAATGTGTAACCTTGATTGATTGTAATGAATCACCTATTTTTCTACCAAGAAACAAGGCAGGGGTAAAATGGTCATTTTCTAAATTAGATGGCCTTTGGGATATTCCTACCTTTGTTTTCCACTCCAAATATTTTATGTAGTTATCCATGTATGATAAGTTTGTTTTCTTTGGCTTCAGAGGGTTTCAATAGGGGAAAATTAAGTTTTCCTAATGTAGGGGTATTTTAGTCATTTTTCATAAAATATGATTTTTCTAAGATTTCGTTTTCACAAATCTTCCTTGATTACCTTATATGTAGGTTTCTGGGGCTTATCCACATAATTTCCTAAATTCATAAAGCTAAAATAGAATTTTATTGTAAAGCAAGGGTGTTTTCAAAATTTTGAAAATAAATTAAATTTGTCAAATTTAATGAAAAAGATTTATCTTACACTTTTTACCAAGCTTAAAACTGTCCTAAATGGGCAAAGGAATAAAATGAATTAAGATAAAAAAAATGTTTTTCTTAACTTTCTTTTTTTTTTGCTATCTACACCCATCCTTCTTCTTAAAACTACTACTTGCACCCCTCCCCTTACTGTTCATCTTCTTCGTTTACTATTTTTGAACTAGAGAGGACTATAATTTGGTTATGCTTTGAGGGAGCCTCTTTTACTAAATCAATGCAGCAAAAAACATTACAAATGATATTCCAAACAAAAATTTATTAAAAATAATGGCTCCTCCTACCTTTTGACGTGTTCCGACAAGACTCATGGCAGCGCTCCAGTGGGCGTGGCTTCATCTTGATTCTAGGAGCGTTTCCTTGAGCTATTGGCACAGGCACGTTCTGGGTGTGACTACGAAACTAAAGAGACAAGAATGAATCGCAAAGAGTGAAAAACCAAAGAGAATTTAAGGGCCTAAATCGTGTTTTTCCTCTCCTTCAGTGTGAGTTGAAGCTAACATTTATAGCCCTTGTTCTGGTCGATTGTCTTCGCGTGCACACTTTGCAGGGAATGGGCACGAGATTAGGTTGCAGAGACTAGGTCGTTGAGTCCTAGTTGAGCGCTCTGAACTTGGGCATGGCGTTGTTCAGGGTAGGTCGTACGGAGGCGATGATGGTGACTGGGTATGGGCTTCCTACACGGCAGCGAGCCTTCTGCATTTGGTATTTTGCATATTTACTTTGTATAAATTTTATTAAACGTCTTAAGTTCTCACTGAACACATCCTAGCTCAGCGGTTAAGACGTTGAGAACATGAATGTCAGGTCCCCCCTTCGATCCTTGTTGAGGCGCTTCAATTTTTTTTTTAACGTCGTCAAAATGATGCGTTTCATGATGCAGTTGGGCCGTCAGCCCAACTAGTCCGCCTTACCCAGCTTGCCTCACTTCTACTTCTCCCCCTATTTTTCTTCTTCCCATTCCCTTCTTCTGATTTTTATTATTTACAAATTTTTATTTTTATTATTATATATGTATATATATTTCTTCATCTTATTAAATTTTACTCTTTCTTTTTTATTTATTGATAGATCAATCATCTCTATGTTTATTATTTTTATTACTTTCCAAATCTTATAAATTCAAAATTTTGACTCATCCTTTCCTTTTCAAATTTTTATTTACTAATTCATTCCTTTACACATTCACCAACATCCTATGATAAAAAGTAAACTTTGAGATTAATATTATATAGGAATTTGGGATGTTACAAATAATGCCATGAAGAACTTGAAGTCCTTCCTTTCTTTTTCTTCTGCTTTACTTATCGTAAGCTTAGGATTCGTAGATCTAGAGGCTAGTGTTTTATTATGATAATATAAGGTAATATGATTAGAGGATAACCAATTCATTCTTATCACCAAGTTTAGGTTGGACAGAGGTAAACAAATTAGATCTATAAAAAAATTTCGTTCTTCCAAGAAGACAAAACATCCTATACATGCTTGAGACGTAATTACAGGCTTATTGGTGGGTGTGTTCACAATCAAGACATATGGTAAGAAAGTTATAGGTAGGGCTAAATATTTTGCACAATCAAAAGATATGAAGGAATGAGTCACACCATAATCAAAAAGTACGTTTACAACCTTAATACAGATAAGATGCTTACCGTGCATCAAGTCGTTTGAAGTAGCCGCTTTTGACCCACTCATCGCAAACACCCTATCGGTTGTTCTTGGATTTTCTTGGTTCTGAGCCAGTTTCTTGGAGCTTGAGATCTCCTTTTTCAAAGACTAGTAATCCTTGGCCAGGTGTCCCATCTTGCCACAGTTTTTACAGGAAAAGTTCTTTTGATGGCACTCTCTTATATAGTGTGGCCTGCCACATTTAAAGTATTTAATTGACGTATCCATTGCCAGTGGTGTCGTATTCTATCTAAAACTCCCTCCAAACTGGTTTGGCCTCAATGTTCCGCTTCCTTGAGTTTGTGGCCTTTGGTGTCTAAGGGACCTTTTTGGATGTTGCTGTGGTCCTCTCGATTTTCGCTATAGTCGACGAGTGTGTGAATCATCCTCATAGATCCTACACTTGTTCACTAAAGTGGGTAAATCAGTGATCTGCAAATATCCAACAGCCTGCTTAATCTCAGCTCGTAACCCATTCTCAAACTAAGAGCAAATTGCTTGTCTATCCTTCGCCTTGCAGTAGGCTAAAACTTGAGTAACTCATCGAATTTAGCTGCGTATTCCCCCACCGATAGGTTCCCTTGTTTAAGTTATAAAAATTCACGCACCTTCTTCTGTCGATAGTCGATGAGAAAGTACTTATCCTAGATTTTTGTTTGAAGATCTCCCATTGAATAAAGTAGTTAGGTTGGGGTAGGGTAGACTGGGTGATCCTCCACCAGTTTTCTGCTTCCCCGATGAACATAAAGGTCGCGAAATTGACCTTATGTTCCTCCATACATGACATAGCAGTAAAGATCTTCTTAACTTCTATGAGCCAGTTTTGCGCTCTTTCTGGGTTAAAAGAGCCATTAAACCGAGGTGGGTTGTTTCGACGGAAAGATGCGAGTCCTCTGTATTCCACTGGTTCCTCGGTTCTGTCTTGAGTAATCCGCTCTAAGACCTAGGTGATTCTGTCCAGTACTTGCTGAGTGTTGTTCCCCATAGGTCTTCTGCCCATTTTATCCTATGGATATAATAGACGATTTCAAGGTTATTTGTCTTGTTCCTAAATAATAAAATCCTATATGATTAGCACTATATGTTTTTACACTATTTTCCTAGCAGTGAGGGTAAGGACTTCAAGGTTTCTCCGATTCGAAGATCAATCGACTATGATACCACTAATTGTAACACCCATTATTATTATTATTATTATTATTATTATTATTATTATCATTATTATTATTATTATTATTATTATTTTTTTTTAATAATTAATTACTACCTGAGATAGCACGCAAATATTTACTTATAACGTAACAATTCAAGGGAGTTACAATTTATTAATACAATAACAAATAAACTTTGGGATTAATATTATATAAGAATTTGGGATGTTACAAATATTCGTTACCCATTAAAATAACAAAATACTCTTATGTATTTGAATAATTTTATTGGTTACGTGAATTTTTCCTTCAGTGTTATGTACATTATGATAGAGATAAATGAAAATCTTTGTGATGATGATATATTTGTGAATTAATATTTACTCTAATAACGTCAACATGCAAAAGTAAATTAATTGTATGGGGTGTTACTTTAGGTGAATCATAAATTGACTTTTTATTTTTTTTTATATTTTTCTCGTAATGTAAAGACACATCTTGTGCTTATTCTTATGATATAATAACAATTTATTTCTTTTGTTGATTAAAAGAAAAAATTAAGTTTATTTATTTATTTTCAAATTTTTATTGATATCTACATGTATCTGAGAATTTATAAAAAATATGCAAATAGTTATTTATGTGGGTACTCACAAGTTTATGGGCAGGTGTAAGTGGATTTTTCACTATGCAGGGTCAATAGTGGGTAGCTACTACTCGTGTTCGGTCATACCCATTGCCATCTTAATAATGTGCACAAGTTAGACCTATTTCAGTACCTTAAAGGAGGAGTTGGGTTGTAAATACTTTTCTAATAAAAAGTCCATGCGAAACAAAAGATGGATCTTTGTTGTTTAAACCCTTCATGCCTTTTTCTTTTTTTTTTTATTTAAAGGTTAGCATAAGACTCTCTTAAGAAGTTACTTATCTAACAATTTTCTCCATCACAACTTAAGTAAGGCTAACATAAAAAAAAACCTTAAGTTAGGTTAAGTGTTATAAGCCTAACAACCATGTTATATATATCAAGTTTTTGCTTTAAGAGCGACTTTGTCAACATATTAAGACCTTTGATAAACACATGAATTCATGATCAAACAAAATTTGAATCTCATTTTTCAAATTTCCACTATTCATTATTGCATTTTTCTCAAATTGTTCATCATGATAACAAAACTTGTCTTTTTATTTCAAACATTTTCCATAGGCTCAACAAGCATAGAAGCACAAAATATTGTTAATAGGCTCGAAAGCCTAACAAATAATCAAAGTTTCATTGTTTTTCACAAAACACTTTGAAAGGGTTTTGAAGGTAGGACCAATGAGAGCATAGTTTGGGAACAACTCACTAGATTGAATTAGTGACATGTATGGAAATTTATTTTCAATGAATTTGACATGCCTATAAGTGTAAACACACTTTAATCTTGGTTCTAAACACAATAATGCATTGAGAAGAAGAGTAGCCTATAAAAATGTAAGGTATAGAACGATTTTGAAGTTTGTGTTTGGTATACAATCAAAGCCATTGAAAACATGGGCATCCAAAAGAGTAAAGGTGAACATAGTTAGGAGGGTGGTTAAAGAGGACATGGTATGAAGATGACATTTTTAGTGTGGGAGTAGGTATTTGGTTTGTCAGATAGGTTGTAGTGAGGAGGGCATAACTCCATAGGTTTGCATGATGCATGAAAGCTCGTCCCATTTCAATATGATAATGGCATCTTTCAGCTATACCATTTAACTTGGGTGTGTGAGGATGGGATGATGGATGAGAAATCCTGTGTGTGACCAATATGAGTAATGTGAAAACATGTCCTATCACTAACCATGACTTAATTTGTTTTTCAGATAAGGATTATCAAGATGAGTTGTTTCATATCTTGGGTGATGTGACGAAAGGAATTTGTGTCCATAATCTAGGTATTTTTTTGTGCCAA
Organism: Pachyrhizus erosus; assembly: GCA_026544285.1. Lineage (NCBI taxonomy): Eukaryota > Viridiplantae > Streptophyta > Magnoliopsida > Fabales > Fabaceae > Pachyrhizus > Pachyrhizus erosus. Next base: position 18,680 of record JAMLFT010000270.1, read on the forward strand.
AGATTGGCTCGCAACAATGTTAGTTCTTGTTGTTGATTTGGTTAGCCCTTGATCTTGTAGCAAACCTTGGTCGTGTGACCAAGTTTCTTGCAAAACTATTAGATAATCTTTCTAGCAATATTTGTATTGCATGAAGGGGAAGTGTTGGTAGAAGTTGGCTTGTGTTTGTTTGCCCTTAGTTGCAAGTGGTTGCACGAGCAATGAAATTAATGAGATCATTGTTTGCAAAACCATTACGATGCATAATGGTCTTAAGATCCATGAGTTTCTTATGCAATTTAACAAAGTTAATATGAGTTTCCCGAGCATGGAGGTTCGTCAATACCTTATGGTATTCAATACCTAAGTCATTCAAGGTATGGATGACAAGATCAAAGTTGCCAAATGGATTGTTAATAATGAATGATTAATAAAAATATGGCCTTAATACCATGAAGGTAAGCAACCATGGATTAGGTGCCTTTGCTAAATGTAGAGATGTGTTGCTTAAGGGCCATAATGTAAACATAGGAGTGAATTGCATACGTAGTTTTGAGAATGTCCTAAGCTTGTTTTGTAGTTTTGATAATGCCCAGGTGAGTGATTACTGTCACAAATATAAATGAGACAAGTACACAAAGGATTAACTGATCTTGAAAAATCCAATGTGATAAACTAGATTAATAGTGGTAGGTGCAGTCATATGGTTTTTTTTCTAGGCAAATGTTATTTCCATCAATATAACCAACCAATAAGGTCATAGCTTGTTAGAAGGGCAAGAAATTGAATTCTCCATGCAAGGTAACTATCACCATTAAGTTTGATGTAGAGTTGAGATCATGCATTGAGGACAATAAGCTTGTTAATATGAGAGGGCAATATATTGGAGGATGGATTTTTTATTTTAGAGGTAGAGGAACTCATGATGTTGTGGATTAATAAAGGCTATGAAACTATATAACTCTTAGTGCCATATTGTTCATAGTGAAGTACATGAGTTTAAATGATACATTAGGATCGTATAACAAAAAGCAAAAGAGCCTATAATAGAAAGCTAGAGAATAAGAATACAAATTTAAAGTTTAGTTACAGATACAATATTATCAAATATTCTTGCACAACTAACTTTTCTAGATATATCTACTCATTATACTTCACTTACAAATAGATTAATTCATTATGAAAATTATACATTTACCATCCATACTTATTTTATTTATATTTTTTTAATATATAATCAATTATTCTACGTATATATTATAGCTGATTTTTTTCTTAATTTTTTTTGCAAATTTCATCCCCATTTCATACTAAGTTCCACTTTGAAATCATCTTATTATTGTTCTATTTTTTCTCCTTTTTGTTTAATTCTAAACAACAAATTATCTATAAGAAAAAAAATATTTCAATGACTATTTATATTAAATTTATTCTAAAAGTTCATTCTTCTTACTCTAATACCCAATTACTCCCTAGTACCCTAATCTACCTAAGATTACATGTATATATACAAACATTTTATTTGAGAGACAAATTCTCAAGTTAAAGTTGATGATTAGATAAAATCCTTTAAAAATGGTATTTTTAAAAGGAGGAATGGTAGTAACATTTACTTTAATACTCTCTTTTTAACACTTCTTATATGTTTGACTAAAATATATGAAAAATTACTAATTTTATTGGATCTTATATTTTAATCAAAAGAAAGAATCATTCATAGAGTGTTAGAAAAAAAATAATATCACTAATATTTCTCTTCTAATAATTGAACTTTCATTATTATAATTTATTTTTTAAAAGACAAATATTTTTTATTAAAAATTTAATTATTTTAAAATTAAGTAGAACTAATTTTAAAAAATTATTTTTAAATATTTTTATCATATATGATAATTTATAATTAAATAATATTATATTATCAATGCATATATTATTTATATTTATTTATTTATTTACTTTAATAGACATGTAAAAAATTGTATATTGTCAACTAATTAAAAATAATTTTTAACATATTTTAAATTAATTATTAAAAAATAAATAAATTTAGATAAAAATAATCAATCAATTAGAAGTTAAGAAACATACCATAATAAGATATAAGTTTTTTTAGTAACCATCCTAAATTTTTGCCTCTGTAGTGTGATTTGGAGTCCTTCGAACCTTAGAACCGACTATGACACTAATTTTTGATCCAAAAGTTGGTTACAGTTTTCCAAGATACAGGTTAAAAAAATTTAATAATAAAATATAATATTAATTATTGACAAAAATATTTAGTTAGGATCCGACCCGCCCGGGTCCTTGAGTTGTTATGAATGTTTTAAAGAAAAAAGCCGCAGCGAAGCAGAGACGGCTTTGTTATGTCATGGCTTCATCAGTGTTACAGTTGCGGAGTCGTTCCCTCTGCACGTCCTCGAAATGGAGGGTGAAGCAGGTGACAATCTCCAACTTCGAAGAATCCTTGCAAGAGATAAAGACGCATATCTCCGCCTCTGACTTCGTGGCCATATCCATGGGGAAGACTGGCTCTCCCTCGCCGCCTTCCTGCCTCCGCCCTCTCCCCTTCGACACCGCCCAAACCGCCTACTCCAAAGCCCGCCACTCCGCCCACCGTTTCCAGCTCCTCCACTTCGCCGTCTGCCCCTTCTCCGTCACCCACGCCAACCACCTTACTGCTCACCCGTCAGTGCCTCTCCCACTACCTACCATTTCTTTTTTCATTTTTCGAAAATACTTTAAAGAAAATGTATTACAAAATGTGGTGCAGTTATAATTTCGTGTTGTTTCCGAGAGATGAGTTGAAGATGGGGATGCCTGCTTATAGCTTTTCGTGCCAGACTTCGCTTCTCGCTTCCATGGCTCGTCAGGGGTTTGATTTCAATGCTTGCGTCTATAATGGTCAGCTTTTGTTCTCTTTTTTGGGCTTTTAATTGGCCTGTGAAATACTAAATTCAATCGCCTTTACTTGAATGATTTTAAAATAATAAGGGCAAAACTCATAAGCAGTTCCTTTAGTGGTTCTGTTCTCCAATATTTTTTCTTGACTTTGAATGCAAATAACTGAGGTGAAACACTCATTTTGATTAGAAAATAACTAAGAAACTACATCTAAGTTTTGTCCTTTAATATGATTACTAGGAGTTTGGATCTGCGGTTGTGTTGTATGTCGTGTCCATGCTTCTTAAGTTGCTTATGTTAGGCACTAAAGCTAAATTGGCTTTTTCTTTCTTCTCTTTTATTTGTTTGGTACAAGTGTTTGGAAGTTGGAAATACTCTTGAAATGGATAAGAAAGAAAGATTATTTTTCTGCCTTAAATACTAAATAGGGTTTTGGTAATGTTGATTGATAGTCACCTGAAGAGATGGTCCCTTCAACTGCATACCAGAATGTGTACTAAGTTTAGGAACTCTGCGAACTTTGTAAATGCAGAAAGAAAGCTTATGCCGTGACATGTAAACTGAGGATCTATGCTTGTGCTACTTATTTTGGTGGTTACCAGGTGCCCTAGGTTGCCCATTCTATTAATTACCTATGACTGTTTTTGATTTGTATGACAGGCATATCATATCTATCTAGAGCACAAGAGTCAGTAGCTAGAATTCGTCTTGGGACTGCTCTCCCTTCTCTTCGTGTGGTGAAATCTTCTTCACCCTCTACTGTTGCTGATACAGTTTTTGTTGAGAGGATTAGATCAAAGATTAAACATTGGAGAAAGTCATGTAAAAGCTCTGACACAAACACAAGCAGAGATGGTAAGAAAATCTTTAGCAGATTATTTGTACAAGAAGGTTTTTCTTGGGTCTTTCTTTTATACTTTAACTCTCATTTTGTGCAGAAGAACTTATCAACTCCCTTAGGAATATTGTCCTGGGCAGTGAACAGTTCAGATCAAGACCTTGCATGACTGTAGATGTTTGCAGTGAACATCAAGTGCAGCTTATTCTGGAGGTATAATGAACTAATGAAATTTTAATTGTTCTAATTTGAATGTACAACCTTGATCACCTAACTATTGGCATATGACTTAAATGAATCAGTTTCCTTTTTTTATTTTGTTTTTGATTGTCTGTTTGTAGATGTTGGTAGACTACTCAGATGATCTTCTTCCTTTACCAATCCCTACAAAGAGTGGGACTATTCATGCAGTACGAATTGTTTTGGCAAATTCGAAAGAAGATAAGGATTTGTTGGAGGTAATGAGAAATTTCTACTCTTTTTTGCTTGCTCCTGCTAACTTTTTTGTTTGGAAATAATTATGGTTTTCTTCCACTACAGAGAGAGCTTCGAAATTTTGAAGAGGAGGAGAGCAAGAAATTTCGTGGATTTCGAGAGGTGATCGATTTGATTTCTGCTTCACAGAAACCTGTTATCTCCCACAATTGCCTTAATGGTGTATCTCTTAAATGGAAATTTCTCAACTTAGTTGCAGTATACTGATCTGGTCTACTTTATTTGTTTTATTAACTTTTCATTGACTTATGCAGATTGTACACTAATTCATTCAAAATTCATTGCACCACTTCCCCCAGAGGTAGATGAATTTGTGAGCTCCTTGTGCTCGGTTTTCCCCAAGGTACTTGACATGAATTATTTGATGAAGAAGCATGGAACCATGAGAAAAGTGACCAACATTCCGAGTGCTATATCCTACTTGAATAATCATTTCTTTGCACCTGTTGATTTGGAAATTCCTGACCAAGGTCAGTCACCACTTGATGTCCACAACCTTCTAGTTTCATGCAAAATTCAAAATCCAATGGTTTCATCCATTTTGTCTTGTTAATTATGTACAAATCCTCATGAGCAGTCCTTTACAACCTGTATGCTTAGCTTGTCAATATTTAGAAACATGATGAGTTTTGTTTTTATTCCTTTTAGAATTACTTTAAACACAAAAAAAATAATAGAAAAAAAATTAGATTTGTTTTCATGATTGGTAGCTATTTTTTTTTTATTTGTTGGTTTATACAGATACAATAAAAGAAGGCAAGATTGATGGACTTAATGCATTGAGGCTATGCTATTTATTTGTGAAGCTCTGCTCTATATTGAAAATTTCCCCAAATGTTAATGAATCTGGCAACAAGCATTTGTCCCCCAAGCTTGAAGACTTCACTAATGTATTCCATCCATGCTCATCCCCTATCCAAGATTCATTTAATAGTGGTGATGTCGGTGTGTGGACCAATAATTCAAGAAAAGTTAGTTGTGAACATTTGGTTTTCTTATGGGGATTCAAAATTGGTATGACAGCTGGCATGCTAAAGAGTTTACTTCGTTCTTCCCATGATATTTTTTCCGGAGAGTTTGATGTTAAATTGGTGGACAAGAGTTGTGCCATTATTGTTTTCTGGCAATTTGGGGTGTCAACAAGATTTCTGGACGTAATGAATAGTGAAGAAATAAGCGGTGACTTAAAGGAGTTAGTTTCAGATGGCCTGAGGGTAACCGGTTATGAGACCTACAACACAATATGTAGGCTAGGCTTGTGGGAGATGGATCTTGCAGAGTCATTAGAAAGAGCCTTGGAAAGTTCTTGCTGTGATATAGAGAGTACTTGTGAGAGAAAATCTTTTGAGATTCATTGGTATAATGACAATGTAATTAACTTGGATGATCTTTAATATTGTTATGAACCTATTATTGAAATGATAGTTCTATCATTCATTGATTGCAAGGATAAAATGTTTTGTTTATGTGATGCTGAACTTGTCATAGAGCATGATGCTCCATCATGTATCATGTTGGCAATTACATCTCGTTAGATATAAAATGTGATTGGTGTACAAGGTAATGCAAGTGTAATGTGGCATCATGAGGAGAGTAGGGAAAAATATTGTTAGGAGACTTATTAGTTTCTCTAAGGAAGTATACTAAAGATGAAAAGAATAGAAGAAAGATGAGGACAGGTATGCACGTGTTATTAATAGGAATTACAATATTCCTACCAAGGGAACAATCTCCCTCCATCGAGCATGTGCTCTAGGTATTCACTCTAACAAAATTTTCTCTTACCTCTCTGAACAATAATTTTTCACCTATTGATAACATTCCCTTCCTTACTATCATACTAATTCCCTCTCTTATTCCTCTGTATATATACAATTTGTCCCTTATCATTATTGGGTTGAGTTTGCTACCTAACAAATATTATGTTCGAAGTACTGTTATCAGAGTTTGACTAATTATTGACTTGATAACATTTGAGTTAATGGATCACTTATTAGACTAGTGAGTGACTATTTGAATTGGAATAATCGACATAAATTATTATAAAATTATAATATTTTTTGTGTGTAATGTGATTTGAGTCACAAACTAGTTTAATTTGGTTTGAGATTGTGTTAATGATGTTGCATTGAGCTAATAATATAAACAATCTAATAATTGAACTAGACCATGTGTTCAATTGGTCAAATTGATTAAGTCGAGTTGATAAAGAAAATTATGAACAATTCTTTCTATTATTTTTTTGGTGGGTTGGAGAGAGAGTTGATAAACTTCAATTAGAAGCATTGAAAACTTCAACATGACCTTTTTAATTTACAGAATGATCATGCTTATTTATGCTAATGGTAGGCATTGTAGAGTTACGTTAAAAGCAAAAATAATTAGAGTTTACAATTTGAGTTTAGTCTAATGGATTGATTGAATATTTGTAATTAGGATTGAGTTAGACATTTTAAATAAAGATCCAAAAAATTAGTGTTTTGTCAAGCTTGATCTGATGGCCATAGACTAAACTCTAACATTAATAGCCCAAAAATATCAACATACTTGTTCTAATTAATCATTTTAATTTATTTTATTTTCAAATTTGTATATACTTTTTAGAATTTTATATTTTTTAGTACATACTTATATATTTTATATAAAGAGTAAATTATACACACCTCCCTTTAGGTTCCATGAAATTACAAAAGTCCTTCCTCCATTTTGAACACCTATAAAGAAATCCCTTAAATGTTCAACAATCGTTACACTCTCCCCCCCTCCCTTTACTCATTAACTTTGTTTATTGTTTTAACATAATTGAAAACATGCATGTCATATGACCTTTTAATGAATTTTGATTCCCAAAATACCTTGTCTTTTTATCCTAAAAATTGTAAATGTTAAAAAAGAAACAATAGTGAAACATTATGGTTGGTTTTGCACCTAAAGGCTAATGGCTTGAAAGAGATTTTGTAACCATTTCGAGGCCAAAAATAGTTGATGTTCATGATTTGTTGTGGTAAAGTATGAATATTTTAATGTTTATCATTTTGCTTTTTATATTGATTTGTGTTTATGTTGTTGGGTTCTGGTGTAGGTGTTTTGGATTTCACAAGTTTCTGTTTTCCCTTTTCTGTTTCGTTGTATTGTTTCTTTAGCTATATTTTATTTGGCTTTCTTTTATAGTTTCAAAATTAATTAATTATTATTTTTTGGTTTGCACTATTAATTTGTCATAATTGTTATGTGTTATGTTGTTGGTAAGGTGTTCGATAAAATGTTGCAATCATGATCAACATCATTTTCAAATGTCAATGGTAGCAAAAAGAAAATATTGTTACTGTGGACGACTTGTAGAAATCAAATGTAGTGGAACATAAGCCGATCCTAACCACTTCTTTTATAAATGTAAATTATTAGTTTGTGATTACTTTGAGTGGTGTGAAAAAGATATTGAAGATGAGTATGATAAGTTAAAGATGGACATTGATGATTTGAAGAGGGTGATTGCTCAAATGAAAACTAAGTTGAGAGTTGTGGAAGTTAATCTTCAATGGTTGAAGCAAAATGTGATGACTTTCACAATTTTAATTGTAATTGAGCTTGGTATTGATATTATTGCAAGTATATCTAAATGACTAGGTAGTTGTAAGTTGATGTTTAGATTATGCTTATTAAGCATTTTGTAACTAAGTTTAGGTAGCCCTAATTTGATAATGGGTTGTTTGTTTTGTTAGTGGTTCATTAATCTAACAACTTATATGAAAATGTATAAATAGAAATTGGTAGTCATTTGAAGCTTTTACATATGTTTTATTTCATTTAATATTTGTATACAATAATTATTTGTACATTTGGTATGCATATTTTGCATATGCAAGTGACTTTCCATTTTGTAATGAAACTATTGAAAAAATATGTTATCTAAAAATATTAACAAAAGTACAATGAAATGGGAAACTTCAATAAATATAATAAGAAGGTTTATAAAGATAGATCCCAATAAGTGCAAAGTGAAAAATGTATTAGGAACAAAGTATTCAAAACAACTGTTCTTGAATAGTATGAAGTAAAAACAAACTTGCTCTATAATAATAGCACAAAACTAAATCTTCAAAGAATAGACTTGTTCTCAAAAAATAAAGTACGCCCATGTATACTAGATAATAGCCCCTACGCATCTAAACTAATATTTTGCTTATTCCCCACAAAAAATAAAGTAAGCCCCTATACAAGTGTGCCATATTATTTTTCAAAATATATCATTTACAGAAGAAATGCTCTTAAAGACTCCTAATTCACAATTTGTGTTATGGGTTTGGCCCTTCTTTTCTTCCTTTTTTTTTTCTTTGCACCATTTTTTGTCTTGACTGGTTGGTTGGATGCAACAGATGTAGGTACCTCAACTTGCATAACTTTTGGAATTACATTGTTTCCATTATTTCAATATTCTCCTCCCTAACACTTGGTTGCGTATTTAGTGGATCATCATTTTGTTGTTGCTGAGATGTTTGTAACATAAATGAAAGATAGATTTAAAATTCAAATACTTAAGAACAAATATTCATGTTTAGAATACAATTTTTAAGAAATATACTTGACTAGTGACATTAGATTGTTGAGATGTAGGAATCTCAACTTGCATAACTTTTGGAATTTCCATTAGATTCAACATTCTTCCTGCTATCACTCGGTTATGTATTTGGTTTATTGCTAAAACGGTTTATAACACAAATGAAAGTCAAATTTAAAATTCAAATACTTAACATGAAATAAAATTTTAGTGAATGCACATACCTACTTTTTAGCATTTGTTTTCTAGTTGGTGTCCTTTGGCAAGTCCTATAGTTGTGAAAAATTCTTTACAAGTATAACACTTGACCATGTTTGATCTTCTAGCTTATTGGTTTCCTAAAGGTTCCTCAACATTACTTTTCTTTCTTGCCTTCCTAGGTTGACCTAGTAGTCATTTCAAAGTTAGAGGACTAATATCAAGATAACCTCCTCCATTGAATTAACATCAATGTCGGGCATTAGATGGATAACATCACCATAAACAACCAACCACTTAGAAGTTGCAAGGGCTTCATTTTAATAGTTCTCAACATTTGCTCTCTTATACACTATGTAGACATATGCATGTTTGCAATACAATCATGTTATAGACAATTGAGTACACCCACACATCTTGTCTTTTAGTTAAACCACCAAATTTGTGTACTCATCCTTCACCTGAAATTCATCATTTCCAACGTATGTAACAACTAAAAAACTTCCTTATCTACATGGTTTTATCTAAATAGGTCTTCACTTTAGGAGACATAACATTTTGACAAGTGGTTGCCTTTCCATATCTCTTTTGGAAAGTGACCATAAGCTTGCAACCTATGGACTACAATATACATAATCTTGTTTTCTTTCTATCATCACCCACCCAAATTGAAGATTTCACATATGTTGTTTGTGACATGATCACTTCTACAAAAAGGATGATATATGTGACTAACCCATATTGTTTTTGGTCTATCTTCAATTACTAACCAATTAACAACCTCATTATTATTCCTTTTTAAAGCAACCAATGCTTTATCAAATGTAGTCTTAGTATATGCCATGACACATCCCAAAATTGGGTAGTTAGTAAAAGAGTTTTGAATCTAGTCTTGAAGTGGTTTAACATATGATTACAACAAATAAAACATGCAACACTCATCAAATGTGCAACAAACATATCGAATATGTAACGAATTAAAAGTACACTTAAAGCATTTTATAACAGACATTAGAAATAACATACCAAATATGCATCAAATTAAAAGTGCACTTAAAATCAAATTTACATTAGACTGAAAATAACAAAGTAAAAGTACATTTAAACCATATTTATAATAGACATCAGAAATAACAAACTAAATATGTAGTAGATTAAAAATATGCAAATTGTAAATAAAAAGGTTTATCATCTAGATCTATGTTTTGCATATGGGAACATTTTTGCTACAACAAGTAAGACCCTATAACAATTAAACAATATATCATGAATAAAATTTATCTAACAATTATTTTTAAAATAAAATTGGTTTATCTTTTATTACAAACCTTTTGCATGCTTGACATAATAGTAATAAAGTCATCCCTCCACTTAGGAACTAACTACAATGATTTTCTTAACAAACCCAAAAAACATTTTCATGAATCCTTACATTCAACTTAGATAATTGCCAATGTAATAGGGAACATGTCCTTATTCCCATCAAGTCCAACAACAGATAATAACCACCCTCCAAATGGCTCCTTTAAAACCAAAATAAGGTCTACACTCCCCCTTACAAATCCCTTCTTCATGGCATCCAAATATACACAAATCCTTTTGAATTGGGGATTCAAGCATACCCTAGGTTCCAATGCCAATTACACTACACTCCTAGATTTGTTTCTATAACTACACATGCCCATGGAGGTAAACTATGATAGTGAATGTACCCTTTTAGTGGTTTGGTGTACCCTTTGCTTGGCACATTACAATTGCATTTGGCACGATACAATTCCATACCTATCAAGTAATGCTTGTTTCATTGTTGAATAACTAATATTTTGATATGTTAGTATCAAACTCTTTAACTTCTTAGTAATCCATGTAGATTTTGCCTTAAAGTTCCTTGTTGTTCAAATACAAGTGTGCTTACTATTGTATGACTTGATCTAGAAGGTTATTCAATTCGGTGATGGAGATGCATGGATCCTCCATGTACATCCACAAACATTACACTAACAGGTGATTCTTGATGACTCATTTTTCATCCTATACAATTGAAATCCTTCTTGAATAACAAAATACTTTAAGATTTCCCTAAAATGAGCAACATTCATGAACAATTGCACCTTAACAAACTTAATCTTGCCATTTGCTTCCCTTTCAAAAGGTTTTCCCAAAATTTCTCTCTCAACATATATTTCAATCATGTCATCATCTAAACGCACTTCACCTATTACATCAACAATTTCTTCAATTTCATTTAATTCATCTCTGTATACCATCACTCCAATCAACATCTTCAACATCATCATATTCAAACTTAGATGACCCACCACTCCAATCAACCCCATTATAATTAATGTTCTCCTCATTAACATACACTTCATCAGTTGCTCTAACTTCTTTTTTCAACCACTCAATAGGTACATTAACATGTTCACTAACAAACTCATTCAATATTTCATTCACACATTTTATCTAGTTCATTTACACAAACACTATTAGACTCATTCAAGTACTAATTCACAAGATTCTCATTCACAACTTCATTAGGTTGATATTTCACATATTCAATTCCACTATCATATACATTCCCATCTTCATTAACTTATTCTATCACATGTTCACACCAACTATCGTGTACATTCTAAACTTGATTAACTTTACTATTATGTTCATTTATCGGCTCATTTAAATCAATATTACTAACAAGTGACCCTAGAATTTGCAACCAAATATTATTTTTACTTTTATTGACATATAAATGAACATACATTTCATTCCTATTCTAAACATGCATTTTTAGAACATTAGAATAGTTCTCAAGGGGTAGAATTTTGCTAGTATTTCTACATAAAAACCAAATACTAAAAGGAAAACAAGGTTGAAGTCCCTTATCCTTCGCAAGCATGTTCATTGCATCATGTGCATCAAATATACCAAATGAGTTAAGGTAAATATTTCGTAGCTTACTAGGTTCACCAAAAAGCTCCATAAAGTGGACTATAATGTTCACATTTTTTAGGTCAAAACCATTATAAGGCAACTCATCCATTTCCTTTATTATTATTCAAAAGAATAAAAAGGTCAGACTTGTCTACAAACATGCATTTTAGGATTAAAGTTGTCTATTATGCGTACAATTTAGGGGTTAAAGTCGACTATACTAGTATTAATCATTATGGTCCTACAAAATAATTATAGACATAAATTGGTCCCCTACAAGAACCTTTATTTTGTTTGTAACCAATTCAATAAAAACAACAAACGTTCTTTGACAAGGAAAAAAAATCCTCATTTTTGTTTACTAACAATTTGAAAAAAATATCAAACATTCCTCGAGAATGTTAGAAAGTACCTATTTGAGTCGATTTCCTTTATACTTGTAACAAACTCCATCAAATGTCCACACTTCAATTCCTTCATTGTCATTGTATCAACATTAGCAAGAACCCTCTTGCAACCAAAGAATCTCGCTTCTTCAACCTTTGGTGAACATTATGTAACTTCACCTTTTTTGAGAAACTTAACCCTAAGAGAAGTTTCACCCTTCATAATGTTCTTCAAAATACAAAAATATGTTGTTAAATAAAAAAAACGGTAATAAGGGAATATATGCAACACATTAAAGAATTTTCATTACTAATAATTTTATTAAATTCTATTTTTCAATCATCGTTAACAAGTGTTAACAAAATGGTGTAATAATAATGTGTCAAAATAGAGGGGAGGTTTGTGTAAATTTGTTAAACCTTAGGAGAGGTTTATGTATTTACACTTATATAAAACATGTTTAATTTTTTTTAGTTTACTATTAATTAAGACTAATTTGACTTAGTGGCCTAATGTAAAATTAGGATGGGATAGGTTGGCTTAAAGGAAATATAGCTTAGCTTGGTCCAATTTCACACTTTTACTCAATGACCTAGGTTAAGCCAGGTTGGGCGACCTAATTTTCCAACTCTAAAAATAATATAGATATAAAATGGATAAATTTATGCTTTAAGTATTTATAGAAAGAAAATGAAGTAAAATAAATTAAATGGACAAAATTGGATTTACTCCATTTTTTTAATCTATTTTTTAAGTGATATTTAAAAATTATCAATCAATTACAAGGTGAAGTAAATTGACTTCTATATGATGGAGAAAAAAATATTGTATAATTCGAAACTACAAGATAATGATTAATCTCCATAGAGAGGTAGTTTTAGGAAGGGTTAAAATAAGTTTATTTTTGTCCCTACTTAACTTGAAATTTTGATAAGGTAATTTCTTTGAACTCGAACTTTACCTAATCAAGATCTAAAAACTATAAGGAAGTATGTGATGTCTCAAATTAAACTTCCTTTTTAATAAATAAGCTTCATTTTAAATTTATTTCATTGAAATATAACTTCCATTAATGGAACAAAAACATTTAGAATTTTTTTTAAAAAAAAAATAGGCTTAATTGCTCTTATTGAAATAATCAACATAGGAAAACAATTTCAAGAAGAGTTCAATGTCTAGGAAATTGTTTGTGCAAGTTTTTCACAAAAAAATTATTTAATTAAATAAGAGTTGCGCAAAATCTCATTTTTATAAGTATGTATGTGACATTATAAACTTGAGCTGAAAAATCTAAGATATATAATACAATGCAAAGTAAAAGTATAATACATATACAAAGTCATACATCAGACATAATCTTACTAAAACATCAATGTATTCATTCTTAAAGTTGTCACTATAATAGTCATAATCAAAGAGTGCTAATATACAAATTAAGGGTGCAAAAAGAATGTAGTTTTTTTTAAATGGATTTACAATACCCATATACAAAATAATGACCTAGTCTACTTATAAACAATATCCTAGTCAAAGTAATAAAGGTAAATCCTATCATATTTATACCTTGTAAACTGTACATCATCGTCTCCATCTATATAGATCCCTTTGATGGATCCTCCTCCTCCTCTAAAGTCTCCTCCATCGGCTTTGGATCAGTAGCCATTGCGTGATTTAATGCCTCAGTAGAAGAAGATGGGGATGACTGAGCTAAACTCTAGTCGATATTATGCCAAGGTAGAAGAAACCCATACATGGTGCGCATATCTAAAGGAGGCAAGGACAACTCTAGGATCACACTAATAGGAGAGGAGGCCTCAACAACAAGTCTGTCTATGCCTACCATCATTTGTTGGTTCAAGGGGAGTGAAATCAGATGAAGCTAGAGAGGGAATAGACACACGTGTGTAGCTTAGAGCCAAGACTTGTGTCAAGATCATAAGGAGGTCAATATGGACCGACCTCCTATGTAGAGTGTCCTCTAATGAAAAAAAGGTAAATTGCATTGAGTCCATGAAATTGTCTTCCTCAAAGAGTGGGTCGTAGACCCACCACCCCTCGATAGGCTGAATTGCTAAGTGGAAAATCGATCGATAGAATCTTGTCATTAGGATTTGACAAAAATGGGATGTAAGGAGTGAGTCCTTTGTCCAATCTAAGCTATAGAATCACATATACAAAGCTCGCACACTCATCCTCAAATCTCACCGTTGCGTCTATTTACTCCATTATTATTTGAGCCCATAATGTCTCTCAACCCTCCAAGTTAGAGAGGTCTTACATAACGTATATTCATAATCATTTTTTGTTTTTGGGTGATAATTGGGAGTACATATCTTATCTAGTGCTTGAATCAGAATACTCTCCACCAACCATGGTAATGCTATGTATTTTTTAGGGATGTCAAGCCTATTACGTGAGTCCCTTCATCCTTAGAGTTGACACAACTTGACACCTCACATAACCCCTAGGACTCTCCAAGCCTATAGACATTCCTCAAGTACCATATTATAATTAACTCATGTAATTTCCAATCTTAATTTTCTTATACACAACTTTATTGTGATATTCATCAACCACCTCGATCTCCATTGCGATCGAGTCTCAGTCAAATATTGGTACAAAGACGATGACTTTTCATAGGACAACATCTCGCCTACATTGACTATCATATCAACAAAGTCATTGTGTCTTCAACGCACCATTGCAACATTAGGCTTTTTGGCCTTCAACAACCATCACTGATTTGATGTCATTTCTCAGGTTCTACAACCACATGCACCTCAGCCTCATAATTTATCGACTTTCATAAGACTCGCTTGCTGTCCACCAATCACTACATTCATATCGACTTGTCCATCCATCAAGTTCATCATGTCCACATCGTCTATAATTTCAACACAATACTTATCTATGTTTCTAGAGACGACCAATTAATATCTTATCTATAGAGACACAATACTATTTCATCTAGGGCGGTCTCGTTGGCAACAATAATACCTCATCTTAATAGTCAGTTCAGTCATTTGACGACTTTTAGAAGTCATCTCTATTAATTAACTTTTATGCCTCTGATTAATTATCTAATTCAAATTTGTGTACAAGAATTCATCGAGAATTTAGTTTTAATGTTATCTCCTTATAGTTCCTCCATTTCTACCAGGTGTATTTCTTTGAGCCTTAGAGTTATAAATTCATCGAGTCTAATCACTCATCAAATTTTAATTATGTTGAAAAAGAATATTTTGAATATTCAATCTATAAAATTGAAACGTACCAAATTTTTTTTAGAAAAGCCCTTAAATTTGAGGAGACTTAAAATAACACTCATTTTATCTTTTATACTAAGATTTAGGAATATTTCTCCAAAGTTTTTGAAAAATGAAGTTACACGTTTTTCTTACATTGTGTAATTTTTGTAAATTCATTTGTTCTTATTCGTTTTAAACCCAATTTTGATGAAACTTTTTCCTATATTTAAATAATTGGATTTTCTAACCAAAAAACAGATTTTCTTATAAAAAATAGTTCCCAATTAATGTAGTTAACATTTTAAGTTTTCTATTTCTAAAAAATGTTTGGTTCTTCCTTTTTTTAAACCCAAATTGAGTGAAATTTTTTCTCATTCTTATAATTTAATTTTTCTAACCAAATAAACAAATTTCTCATTCAAACTCCTTCTAGATTAATATAGTTAAAATTTTCAAATTCCAGTTTCTCAAAAACATTTGATTTGCCTTAAAAACGTCCATTCTTCTTTATTTTCAATCCGAATTGAGTTAAATTTTTCTCACATTCTTATAATTTAAATTTCTAACCAAATAAACAAATTTCTCATTCAAACTACTTATGGATTAATACAATTAAAATTTTCAAATTCCAGTTTCTGAAAAATATTTGATTTGCCTTAAAAACATTCGTTCTTCATTTTAAATCCAAATTGAGTGAAACTTTTTCTCGTATTCTTATAATTTAATTTTATGACCAAATACTCAAATTTATTTTTCAAAGTCATTCTGGACCGTTGCAGTTAAATTTTTTAAATTCTAACTTCTAAAAAATGTTTAATTTTTCTTGAAAACATTCGTTCTTCTTCATTTTAAATTTGAATTAAGTGAAACTTTTTTCCACATCTTTATAATTAAATTTCCAAACTAAAGAACCAAATTTCATGTTCAAATTTCTTACCAATTAATATAGTTTAAATTTTTTCTTCTCAGCTTGATTAAATGCAAAATAAAGAATTTTTCATACTTTTAAAACATCTAAACTCCTTTCCTTTTGTTCTTATTTGTATTTTATTAGCTTTCAATGTTCCTTGATGATAAAAATTCATTTTTCCCATAGAAAACTTAGTCACAACATTTAATTACAAAAATATAGGTGGCTGAAACATAAATTTTGTTGTTGCATAAAATAATTTCAAAAACATATTTATAACTTTTTATTCCTGCCTCCAAAATTTAAAAATTTTTGCCCAACCATTCCTCACATATTATAAGTCTTATTTCAAGCATTTTTGGTCCAGCTTAGGTGTTGTTCAGTTCCAAATAAGATTTTAAAGTCTTGTCTACTTTACAAAATTTTTTCCAGCAAACATATCAAAGTTTGTTATTCAAAAGTGGTTCTAGTTATTTGCTTGCCTTTCTCACTTATTTTAATTATCTTAAGGCTTTGGAAACACAGTTAACTATCCCTCATTTAGGTCCACAAATTCGTTCAACACTCAACGCTAAATAAAATACATTTATATGTTAAATATACTTATATTTTTTGCCTTCAAAATAAAGGAGGTTCTAACCACCGATTAATACCAATAAATCACATTTAAAGCAACCAAACAATCATTATCCAACCACACATTTATCACAAAATTATTGCACTTGCTTCCATATAAATATAAACAATCGAAGCTCAAAAATAAACTACATAAATCATAAATAGCAATCAATAAAGATAACTTATTCCAACTGCAATAAAAATAAGATTTTAAGCATCCAAAAATCAACACTCAAGGAGTTAGTTTAAAGGCTTTTTTTCCTTCATAAAATAAGAAAAAAAATGACTAGAAAGGGTGAGAAAGACTCCTCTTTACCTAGATGAAGTTTCACAAATTTTCTGCACAAGTTTAGATGGAAATTATGCCTCTTACTACAACAACCAACAATTTTCTTCCTTCCAGCAGCTATAGTAAGAACTATGAGGGCTTGTGGGGTTCAAAGTACTTAAGTGGAAAGGGAGAAGGATGGGTTTGGAGGTCTAGAAGTAAGTAGAGAAGCCAAAATGCTACAAAAAAATTTGTTGCACATGATAGGAGCAAGTTGGTGGCGTGAAATGGGCAAGGAGGGACCAACTATATTAGTGGGTCCTTTTATAAGACCCACATTAGGTCTAGGTTCCTTAATTTTTTGTTTAAGACTCTTAATTAGTCCCTAAACAAGTCAACCATATTAAAAAGTTTAATTAGCTTGGTTCTTATGTAATTAGACTCTTAAAATACTAATCTTTTAGCTTAGTTTAAATTAAAATAAGTTAAGTTAATATAAATTTTTTTTAACCATCAGGTATTTATGAAAATACCATTAATGAATTAACTAGAGTCAACATGAACATTTTTCATTTATTTTTTAAAATTTTAAATTTCTTTCTCTTTTTCTCTCTTATATTTTTCTACCATTTTACAAGGCTTGTTCATCACTAAATCACTTGAAATATTATTTTTTTACAATATTTTATTTATTTTAATTTTGGTTAATTATTATTATTTAGTTAATTATTAAATAGAAATATTGACTATTTTAAATTATTGAATTTCCTATTCTTCAAAATTGAGGGTATTACAGAACATGAGTAAACCCAATTTGTATATATAACATATCAATATTAACATTATATATAGTTAAATTGTAAATCTAAAGAGGTATATAACTAAAAATAAAATATATTTTACAATATTTATTTCAAGATAATATAACAACATGTTATAAAATAAATTCTCTATCAAGTCAAGAAACTATATTATTAATAGAGAAAAAAAGTCTATGCATTGAATTTTATATCATAATCTAATCACAAGCCATCATATATGATAAGTTTATTGATTTTTAGAATATATTAAAAGTCATACGGATAATGATTCTTTATTGGTTGATAGTATATAATTTTTTACATTAATATAGTGCATAGCCATTAAAATCTTGTTAGTATATATTCTTGCTTAGCATTATTTTGCTTGGTTCTCTAAGCTAAAATTCCTATTCTTAGTGCATCCTATATTTGCTTAGTGAGAAAATCATAAAAGCTCTTATTTATTTTTCTTAAAGGCGTTTAGTGAGATCTATTTTTTACTTAGCGAGTTGTTACATGTTACAGGGATTAGAATAAATTGTTTAGCGAGACATGGTCTCTCTTAATGACATTCACACTATGATTATAAAATCTTCTTGGACTTATTTAGAATAGTTCATTCTCAACCCATTAACTCATCATTGACTCATGTTCTTCATGTTCATCACTCTCTCTTAGTGAGAGATCATGGCACTTAATGCACCTTCATCTTTTTTAAGATTTCATGGCCTTACTTAATGAGACAAGTTATCACTTAGCACAAGACTTCAAATAGTCCATTGTTGGCTTAACATACACATTATTTTAAACAATCGAAACAACTTATATCATGATTATGTAATAAACAAAGAAGAAGAAACAAAGAAAGCAAAAAAAGTGGCACGATCTTTGAAAATCACTTATGACAACATGATGATCCATAAATCAAGATTTGTAGAAGAAGACCTATTAATATTTTTTTATTAAAATTATAATAAAAAAATTCATTATGAACTTTTTTAAAAACATAAATGATCAAAATAAACTTTTTAAAAGATAAAAAAATAAATTGAATAAAAGAATAATGAATGACCAAAAGTGACATTTAACATTAATATTATTAAGACTTAAATAATTTTTTAATTCCTATAAAATATAGATGTTTTTTTATCTTAATCCTTTAAAAAATATTTTAATTTTAATTTTTAATTTTTTTATTTAATCTTTACTCAAAGACTAAAATAATTTTTTTAAAAAATTAAAATATATTTTTTTAAAATTAAAGTAAAAAAAAATACTCTATTTATAAAAATTAAAAGTTACTTAAATTTATTATTAATTAGCCAGGTCGAAAAAGAAACGAGAAATTTTGGAGGAAGCCGAAGGCAGATGCCATGGCCATATGCAAGGCAGACACGAGTCATTCTCCTGTCTGAGTACCGGAAATCACTGATAAAAGAGAGAAAGAGACACATTTTGGTAGAAGCAGCCAAAAGCCCAAAACCAAAAACAAGAAGTTCTATTCATAACTTCACAGGCAGCAGCAGTAGCAGATGATCAAGACACTATGATGGCTTCACTCTCTACATTCCTCCCGAACCCCAACCTGTCCCTTCTTCACAAGCACAACACCACCCTCTCTTTCACTCACCCTTGTGCTTATTCCTCGAAAAACAAAACCCCGATCAGTAGGAGTCGATTTTCTGTTTCTTGTTCTTCCTCTCAAGCATACGACGTCGTCATAGTTGGCGCTGGCGTCATTGGCTTAACCATCGCTCGCCACTTCCTCGTTTCTTCCGACCTTTCTGTCGCCATAGTCGATAAGGCTGTCCCTTGTTCTGGTGCCACCGGCGCAGGTATCACTACATTAATCCCATTTCCTCATCTCTCTCTTTCCTTGTATTCTCGAACGTCCCACACCACTCGTGTGTTATAGCTTCCGGAATATTTCCTTCTTTGGAAAAAACATTGAAAAATAAAATAAAAAAACACTATAATAGGCACATGAGCGCACGCACACTTGTTCTCCACCATGCGTACACAGATAGTTTGATAAAAAAAAATGACGGATTTACTAATTTCTCTACCATGTTTGGGTGAGTGCTAGCGAATAAGATTTGGAATGAAATTGATTTTGAAGCAAAGTGATTTATGCATGGATTTTTTTATTCTAAATACAAGTTAGTGGTAAAATTATTGTCCAATTTCAACTCAATCAATTTTTGACCTGGAAACAATTCCTCGACAAATGTGAATATTTACTATCAGGTTAGCTGGTATTTCAATGTGATTTTAGTGGGGTTGGGAGGGGGACTGGGCAAGGCAAAGTGTGAGATTTCAAATCTTTTTCTTTTGTATTGCAGATTTAGAAAGTTTTATGCTGAATTTTGATTATCTGTAGGGTCTCTTCCTCTTTGTTTTGGAATTTGAGCTGGTTGTTTCTAGGGCAGGGACATCTGTGGATGATAAACAAAACCCCTGGAAGTGCTACGTGGGATCTTGCATCGAGGAGCCATCAACTTTGGAAGACGCTGACTCAGAGCCTAGAAGAGCAAGGCTTGGATCCTATGGTGGAGTTGGGTTGGAAACAATCTGGTATAATGCGTGTATCTTTATACAAATTTCTCTTTCTTTGTGCTGCATCTTGGAAAGGAGTATTGCCATTGTGTCCCACTGAATTTGAAGCTGCATATCATATATGTAATTTGCATCTTTTAATTGTGAGGCATTGGTGCAGATGTTGCATTGTAGTAGTTGGGTCAGCAAAATGAAGTTTCTGGTTGTGTTATTAATATGAATTTGCAATCTATATGCAATTGCTTATCATAGTATATAGAACCTGCTCTACAAATGAAAAACATAAAAATATAGTTAGTTTTGTAGGAAGTGTTTAGATGACTTGTTTTGGTTGATAGCATGCATGTATCATGCCACCACCCTTCGGGTGAAATGTATGCTGGGAACAAGTTCAAGGTCATTGCCTCTTCAATCCAGAATATCATCTGGCTATACTTGTATATGGAGGACTTGCACCTGGGTGCACCTTTAGCATCTACCCTCTGGTGCCATGATGCTACATATCTTATCATTTTTCTGAAAGCACTTTTTTAAAGTCAGAGAACAATAGGTAGAAAGAGAAACACTAAGTTGTTTGTAGGAAGAAAGACAACTTTCTGTATATCGCAATGATTAGTTACATCATGCTGCTTTCTATATTTGAAATGTAGATCTGCCTGTGTATTTATGTGATTGAAAGGTAAAAATGAAATAGAATTCTTTATTACTAATAATATAAATCGTATCTATATCATGTCATTGTGAATTTGAGATGCTAATTGGTTGCTATGGATTATCCTTAATCAGTTAAGGTGTGAGAACTTTCCAGTCTTCTATAAGTGTCATGTGCAGTAATATGCTGGAGGCATTGATATTTATAGTCATGAAAGTTATAGACCTGATGTGATGTGCCTTTTGATCTACAGGAAGCATATTAATTGGTAGAACTGATGCAGATTCAGACATGCTAAAAGGGAGGGTGAAACAACTTTGTGAGGTTGGGTTGAAAGCAGCATACCTTTGTAGCAGTGATTTGATTAAAGAGGAACCTGATCTGCTGGTGGACAAAGACAGTGCAGCTGCATTTCTACCAGATGATTGCCAATTGGATGCTCGTCGTACAGTTGCATATATTGAAAAGGTTCTGTATTCTTGGTTCATCTTTCTTTGCATATCTTTTACTTGCAACTTGTAAATAATTATCAATGGTTATGTTTTTCTTTCAACTAAAGTCTTGCCACAGTGCTGCTATATGATTTCAGACTCACAGTCGCTAATTTATTGTTGGTGTAGACTAACAGGAGTTTTGCATCAAAAGGAAGATACACAGAATTTTATGATGACCCAGTGAAATGTTTCATCAGGTTTATTTTTTTTTCCTTTTCTGTTGAACTAACTGTGGCACTGAAAGTATTGGCAGGGAATCAATTTTTGTTGACTAAATGTTTTGTTTCATTTTGTGCTCAGGTCAGATAGCAATGAAGAGGTGAAAGCTGTTCAGACTTCCAAGAACATATTATACAGCAAGAAAGCAGTTATAGTTGCAGCTGGTTGTTGGACTGGTTCTTTGATACAGGACTTGTTTAGAAATTGGGGAATAGAATTACATGTTCCAGTAAGGCCCAGAAAGGTGTGTTTATATACAGCTTGAAGCCGTGAACTGATCTAGTCTTGCATATCTAGGATTTCATTCATTGTATTTCCAAATAATGTCATGTACCATGTATTCTGGTACATCTTACTAAATGGAAATGAAGTTGTGACAGTGTATTGACTTTTCTAAGCTATACTCTTTGGTTTGTGGGTTGTGACAGTGGAGGGCAATAAGATAGGGAAACTCTCTGTTTGTCTCATATTCTCTTCTTAAAATAAGTTCTAAGAATAAAACAAGCGACATTATAGTATTTTGACCAGAGGACTCAATTTCCTCTCTTAAATAACAATCCATTCTGTTTCATGCTTGAAACAGTAAAGGAATGTGGGGACAATATTGCTTTGCATTATTGTCTAATATTTTCTTTCCTTTCAAGCCTAGGACTTATTCTTTACTTTAGGTTCTATTTGGGTCTTTATAAGCTTGAAAATAAATTTGGTTTGATGATAATTTAGGTGGGTAAGAGAAAGAAACAGAAAGAAAGAGGGGAAGAGAGAAGAATAACAGAACAGAGAGGATATATATATAGAGTGAAGAGAAATAGAGATCAGAGAAACTGTGCACTGCACTTCATGATTATCATTTCAGTCTCAGTCAGTCATCCTTTATTTATAGGCAGCTACCCAACAGCTATGGAATCCTAACTAACAATGGCTGACTAACTGTAACTATCATTCCTTTCCTATTCATATTTATGTAACTATACCCTTCTCCCAAAACAGGACACTTCCCCTCAAGAGTCTTGAACTTCCAACTGGTAAGAGGACAATAATATATGTTCAATCCCCAAAGTTTTCAAGAACACTTTCCAAAAAGTACTCACAGAAATAGGAGCCCTATCACTAATTATCTCAACCAATGCTCCATGTAAATTGTAGATCTGATCTATGCAGTGTTTGGCAAGTGTTTCCATATGTGGATGCGATATGGCCACAAAATCGGCATACTTTCTGAAATGATCAATAATGACCCAGTTAGTATCCTTTTCATGACACTATAAACAGATTTTGAGCTTTGTGTTTGGCTTCTACTGCAGTTAAAGCTTTCAACACTTTAGAAGAACTATTGGGGGGGGCAAAGGGACATTGTTAGTCATTCAGGCTGCTGACTTCTCTATTGGTTGGGACCCACTTCCTGCTAATGCATTTTTGCTGGACTTCAACTTGTCTTGTGTACTTGCTGCTATGTTAGCTTGCCAACAGCCATGTAACTTGTATTCTTGGTTGACATTTTCCTCTCAGCATGTTGTTGCAGCTTTATTTGTTGTAGATGTGCCAAGCTGGAGCTTCTTTCATGGTTCTTGGCAAAAGGTGCCACACTGTTGCAGACACATCAAATCTTGAAAGTGATTCTAGATGGTGTGTATGGTGGCACCCTTCTTTACAACCATGTCCAAGATTGTTGGAGGCATCATCCCTTTGGTGCATTAGCTGCCGAAGCGGGTTAGAAATGCTCACCAACATGTCTTGTTGTGAATTGACCTTTGCAAGCCTCTGCTCAATTTTAGCAAATTGTTCTTCCACTTCACTCCTCTGTCCTTGCTGCCTGTGGTCTTGCTTTTGTGCCTACGAGTGGAAAGATTCTGGTCTAGTGGCCATGGAAAGCAAGCTATGGATACCACAATATAGAACTTAGGATATAATATTGATATAAAAATAGATATTAAACCAGCCAAACCTAGGATATAAAAATGATGTAAATAATGCTAGTTAATACCTTAAAGTTGGTTTTCCTTGTGGGCCATTGAATCATCAACCATCCTTTGGTATCTTGGGACTACAATTGATAAACCACACTTGCACATGATAATAATGGTGGCATGATACTGACAGTTAAAATTTTCCATAGGAACATTACTCCCCTTGCAAGAACACTTGTAGAAAACTAGCAGGATGCATTGACCAAGTATTTTCAAGTAGATTCAGGGATGGTCACCCCTTCCCTTAGGATGTGATTTGGATTTGCTGTGAAACTTTTGTCAAGCATACATATGGACCAGTGTAAATGATGAGAAAATGATATACTCTCTCTGTACAATCAGTTATTAATTTACTCTATGCCTATAACGGTAAAGCATGGCTATTATAGATAGTCAATTTATACCTTCAAGAAATGAAGAATTACCTAGGGCGGAGCACATTTGGCCATTACACTAGAGCATTGATCATACAAGCAGGTTTTTTGCATGAAATTCCTTCAGAACCCAAGTGACCAAATAGTTTGATTTGAAACTAATTATAATGTTAAATTCATTTTATAAATGTGAATAGTCAAAGATTGTGATTATCTAAATTTGAAAATGATAATTACTAAAATTATAATAAAACTCAGATAATCTTGGCAAATTGTGTTTATAAAGCTAATTTTAGTCAAATGATTTATGTGCTTCTCCAGTGTCTTTTCTCTGCTGTGCTCAGACCATGGGATGATCCAACATTCTTTGAAATGAACTGTA
This sequence comes from Pachyrhizus erosus, assembly GCA_026544285.1. Lineage (NCBI taxonomy): Eukaryota > Viridiplantae > Streptophyta > Magnoliopsida > Fabales > Fabaceae > Pachyrhizus > Pachyrhizus erosus. The sequence goes on from JAMLFT010000270.1 coordinate 43,455, forward strand.
GCATCTTTCTTCTTGGTGACAACTCTGTTTGGCTTGCCTTATATCTCTGCAACCTTTGCATAGTTTGCTTAGTATTGGACAGAGATGCTGTTGGCCAAGATTTTTGTACGATTGTAGTGTTTTCTTCCAAGCTGAGTATGTATTAGTAAGAATTGGTCATGTTTGGATGCAATATGTTTCTGTTGACATTTTTTTTTGTGGTGAATTTTCCTTCCTTGCTTGGCTTCTTGATATGGGATCATCCTGTTTGGGGAGGAACAACAAACCTTGTTGTTTATTGTTGACAACATGTTCATGCAAACATAACAAAGTCGTATCTTAAGTAAATTCCCTTAAAATGCATAAATGATGTAAGCTGATCAGGTTATTTTGCTATTTGATTGATTCCTATATTCCTTTTCTGTTTGGTGTGAAGGGTCACCTACTTGTACTCCAAAAATTCAATTTCCTTCAATTGAATCATGGCTTGATGGAGGCAGATTATCTCAACCATCCAACAATTTCTGGTACAGAATCATCCGATGATGAAAAGAATTTATCTGTTTCAATGGTAGCAAGTATAGATGCAGCAGGGAATCTTCTTCTTGGTAAGCTTCTTTTCCATGGCCCATGTAAATATCATCTGCAATGGGGAAGCTAATATTGCCAATCTATATGTCGGATGAATGCATTTGTTGCTTCTAAGTGTTAAGTTCTGACCATTATTTTTATTGAATTATCTTTTATCTTTGAAAGGATTTCCTATCAAACAAGTGTTGTGGTAGTAGTTATTCAGTGACTTGTTTTCCTCTATCGAATGCTCATGGTGGATTTTAAACAACTTTTGAATGTCCGATTTTAAGCAATTTTAGAATGTCCAAATCATATATAGATTCAAATGAAAGCATATAAGTCATCAGAATGTAATAGAGATGAATCAATAAAAAATACATGGATTCATGCTAAGATTTGTGATTGTTCAGGAAAGAAAAGGGTTTTTTTGGAGTATTGTCCTCTACCTGATGAGTGTTTCTGCACGTATAAATTGCTTAATGGAACTTATTAATTCAGATGAAGATAGAGACCTCTCAACAGAATACTAAAACTAAATGACTCAACCCATCAATGGTCACTCAAAACAAATCTCAATATCATGTCCATCAATTAGTCCATTATCATAATAATAACAATTGAGCATAATTAATATATTTCTAATTAAAGAATAATTCCTAATAATTGATTAATGCTAATCTACAAAATTAAATATTTAATCTAACAGTTCACGGTTTCATTTGCATATACAAAATGGTATTTTTTCAGACGTGCATTTAGATCGTTGTCTTATCTTTTGGCTGAACATAACTATTTTCATATCCTTCATAAATAGCTTTCCAGCTTTCATGAAATAGATCAATTTTTGTTGTTGATGCCAATTCTTCTATATTGTTTTAAATTTTAACATATTTCTGCTGCGTGTGGTGAAAAACCAAAATCTTATCTACTATCAAGGGAGTAGCCGTGAATTTGTTGGTTTCAACACCGATTTGGATGAGCCTGTTGTCAGTTACATATGGAAGCGAGCTGGAGAATTCTTTCCCAAATTGAAAACGCTTTCTCTTTCAGATCTTAGTGCAAGTAGAAAAGTCAGAATAGGATTACGACCTCACAGTACGTCACAATATCTCTTCGCTATCTTATGCAGCTGAACTATTTATATTTTATTTGCATTTCCAAAATCCTTGTATATAACATATTCTTTCTGTCGGTTGTAATTGTCGTTCTAAGTTTTTTTTACACAAATCAAAAATACTTATTTAATAGATAAAAAAGAATAAAAATTTTATTAAATTAACTTTAATCTAAATTAATTTTACTGAATATGATATAAAATAATAATAATATTAAATATATAATTAAAAAAATAATTAATATTACATTGAAAAGTTAAAATGATAATTATTTTGATAGAAATTTTTTTAGATGATAATTAAAATAGGACGAAAGAGTATTATATTTGATTTGCATAATGTTTACTTTGTCAGTGCCTGATGGGAAGCCGGTGATTGGGCCTGTGCCTGGGTTGTCAAATGTGTACCTTGCAGCTGGACATGAAGGGAGTGGGCTTTCAATGGTGAGTTCTCACTTCTCATATACTTCTAATTTTTCATTACAAAAAGAAAAAACATTATAGCATTGCCTATTTACACTCAAATGCTAGTTAGCATGCACTATGAAATCTAAATAAAAATTTACAGAAGTCTAATAATTTTGTTAAAATTTCCAGGCTTTGGGGACTGCTGAAATGGTGGTTGAAATAGTGATGGGATATCCAGGAAAAGTTGATAGCGCACCATTTGCAGTGCAGAAAGTTCTGGATTTAAATTTGCACAACCTTTGAGAATTATAAGTAATTAGCTCAAGTTTTATGTGAACAAGGTATTTGAATTCATGCTTAAATAATTTGCTCATTATAATAAAAAGAAAAGGTCAAATAAATCTATAAGGTACTTCTCAAAAGGCTGCATGGGCTAATGTCATCCCAAACTAAACAAGAATGCTATTAGTTCGACTCTATTAATATTACTATTACACTAAAACATAAAAAAGTCTTAAGGATCAAAAATATATTTTAGTAGGACACACTACCACAGCTGTTTTTTTTTTTTTTTAATGAAAAGATTTTGTTTACAATAATTAAAAGTTTGTAACTACTAACTTTTATGTCCTTTATGCTTTATAAAAATTAAGAGAAATTATTTTTGACAATTGATATTTATATATCTCCTTTCTATTAATATACCTTCTGTTAATTATTTTCCAATATTACTCTTTCCAGAAATTAAATTCTGGAGTGTTAAACATCTAAAAGCTTCCAATAGCCAATGAATGGGGCATTGAGCACCATCTCGAACCGGAACTGAAACTCTCTATTCATCTGCATTGATCCATAGAATATGTTATATAAGTAGCACATGAAGTCCCACCATAAATGTTATGGTGCCACACTGATTCTTTTGTTAAGGAAGATAAATGGCAATTTTATATTTTAGTGCTACAAATTTGTCTTAAAAGACGACGTCGATCCTGCCGGTGAGTGAATATTCATGCAGCACAGGAGATATGTTGTAACCAGAGTAAGTGTTTCTGATTCCAAGTGACGTGGTATTTGACTTTCAAAACCTGTTGGACATGTTTGGCGAGGGGTTTAACGTGCCAAAAGTATATTCATCTTAGTGTGTGTTTGGACACACGTTTTGGACGTGGAAAACCACATCCAAATGGTTAAAAGTGTGAAAGCAACTATGCATAGCTTCACTGGAGACGTGAAAATTCACGTCAAAAACGCATTTGCAAACACGCTGTTAGATGATTTCAGTGGAAGCCTTGTTAGTGAAAGTTTGAATTTGGGGTTTATGAGTTGGCACGGAGAGTGTGATATGAATCGAATGTTCCAATCAATTTTGTTTTTTTAGGGTTAGGGTTTAGGCAAAAATCATTGTTTATTTTATTTTCTTGTGATTCAGAGGCTCTACAGTGATTTTACCCCCTCATTATCTCATACCATCAGGAACACGCACCTATCACCTATGGCAATCAATTAAAAAAAGAATCCCACTTTCAATTCTATTACAGATGCACTAGCAATAACTTCTAAAAAAAACACTAATTGCAGTATCTATTTTCAATTCAATCCTCCATGAATAAGGAAAAAAAGTGTAGCATGAAGGTTGGATAAATCTTTTTATCCTCTCATTTGATTAGTTCTATCTCGTCAATAAAAAAAAAATATTATTGTTTCCTCAATTAAAGCTTTTGTCTTTCTTTCTTACACAACATTCTCAAAGCTTGCAAACCTGCAATCCTAATCTTTACAAGTAATCGTCATGGTTTAATGAAATATACAATGCTCATCATGCACATACTTTTAAATTATACAAAATCGTTTCATCAATCTTAAAATCACGATATTGGCAAAACCTATCCTCTTGTTTTAACTTATATCCCATAAGCTAGATAACAAACTTGAACAAAAAAAAAAGAGTGTATACATTACTAGAGAACAAAAAAAACCCCTTACACTTCTTACAAATAAGTCATTTAAGAGTTAGCTATGAAACAGATGTCATACACATAACTTATGTTGCACATCTCATCATTCTAAATCCACACAAACTCAATTTCATTGATAACAATCACAGAACAGAACATTTTGGATTTATACTATTACAAAAAAAAAGGTAAGTATACTAAATAAGATTTTTCTTCTCATTTTTAATTTTCAGAAACAATCCATGAAAAACTTACTTGATGATAAAAATACAAGTCCTCTCTGTTTGCACCAAAACTAGGAACTGAACTCGTTCCTAGCATAATCTGAGTTATTCATCTAGAGCCTTTTAATTAAAGCTCATTAACCACGTACCTATATACAACAATTCTATCCCAACTTTTATCATAGGGGGCGTCAACAACACTCAATTAGATTTTTTTTTTTTTTATTTCAAGATGGGTTAAGCCGAATCAAGTACTAAAAATTAATTTAAGCTTGATTTGTGAAAAAATAATAATTTAAATTTAACTTATTTATTTAAACAAATCTAATTAAAAGTTTAGACTTGACTTGTTTAAAAAAAATAAAAATTTAAGTTTGTTTTGATTAATTCATTCGTCACCTAATTATTTATTAATTTGTGAAAATTTTTCTTAAACATTTTTTAATTTATCAATTTATTATTTAATAAAATATTTTAATATTAGATAATAACCTACAAATATTTAAAATGACAAAAGTAAAAAATTTTAAGCAAAAAATTCTTATACAAGCTATATAAAAATAAAACTAAAGAAATTTAAACTGAAAATTTTTATACAATTAAAAAAATTATTTATTTTTAATTCATAAAACTATATAAATATAGTAATTATGGTAATTAAA